>QVTF01019289.1:0-65000 GCA_003573665.1 Oxygymnocypris stewartii
GAGTTCCTCTTTTGCTATGTTATAAGCCTGGCTTCGGATGCTTTCACTTTTGAATTAGCGATCTAGATATTACAAGAAAAGATAATTGTCTGTTGTGCTTACATCAACCATACACCATTCATTTTTTAAAACTAAAACAATACCTTGAAAGATGGATTCATTATTCTTAATGAAAAGCACAACAACAATAAAACAGCTAATGACAAACTAGCTTATATAATGTTTAATAACAAAACCGAATAAGACTAGGCATAGCACACACCTTGTACTGTATTGCAGAATGTTTAGAAAACACTGTGGAATTAAATAAATAAAATCGAATTAAAAGAGAGACTTCATATCATAACCTGAAGTAAACGGCAAAGACAACAGCTTTTCAAAATGAAAATAAAACGTAAAGTAAAACTTAATTGGCTGTCGCGCACCTTTGCAGTCATAATGAAAACGCCTCTTTCGGTCTCCTCACGCGATCAGTGAAATCTGACTCCTGTTGCGGCTCTGCAGCACACGCTTTATTAAGCATAGCCGACTCTTAGAGTAGAGCAGACCGTGAGTAGAGCAGGCCGTGAGTAGAGCAGGCCGTGAGTAGAGCAGGCCGTGAGTAGAGCAGGCCGTGAGTAGAGCAGGCCGTGAGTAGAGCAGGCCGTGAGTAGAGCAGGCCGTGAGTAGAGCAGGCCGTGAGTAGAGCAGGCCGTGAGTAGAGCAGGCCGTGAGTAGAGCAGGCCGTGAGTAGAGCAGGCCGTGAGTAGAGCAGGCCGTGAGTAGAGCAGGCCGTGAGTAGAGCAGGCCGTGAGTAGAGCAGGCCGTGAGTAGAGCAGGCCGTGAGTAGAGCAGGCCGTGAGTAGAGCAGGCCGTGAGTAGAGCAGGCCGTGAGTAGAGCAGGCCGTGAGTAGAGCAGGCCGTGAGTAGAGCAGGCCGTGAGTAGAGCAGGCCGTGAGTAGAGCAGGCCGTGAGTAGAGCAGGCCGTGAGTAGAGCAGACCGTGAGTAGAGCAGACCATGCACATTCTCAAAAAATGGTTGCAGTCTAGAGCCCTGTAACATGATGAGAATGTATTTTCTGTATTTGGTTGTAGATGTACAGTTGCTTAACGTTCTTTGTTCTGGTTTCTGTAGCTTGCGTTTGAGGGAGATGATGAGACGCTCCCTCCGTGCTGCAGGTTTGGGCCGCCACGAATCCGGCCCTTCCTCCAGTGACCACCAAGACCCCGTTTCACCCCCTATTGCACCCCCCAGCTGGGTACCAGACCCTCCACCAATGGACCCTGGTGAGTTCAGCAGTTTTTGGGGCATAACAGATAGATGTATTGCATGCATGTGATAGCCTGATGTCTTACAAAACCATCTTCTCTGCTAGACGGTGACATTGATTTCATCCTGGCCCCTGCAGTGGGCTCCCTTACCACTGCTTCCACGGGCACTAACCAGGGACCCAGCACTTCCACCGTCCCAGGTATGTGAACCAGCCTCCCGAAGGACAATCTGCGCCAGTGGTTCTCAACTGGTTTGCTTTGGACATCAATGGTGACCGAATCAGAGTAGTGCTATTTTAGTATAATTGATTTGCATTATAACAATATAGTTTTTGTTTATATTTTGTTTTAATATTTTAGGATTTTACTTTCATTTTATTTATAGTTGTAGTAATATTTTTATTTTATTATTTTAAAAGACCATATATTATTTTTTTTTACTTTTTAAAAAGTTATTTGTAATTTCAAGTTACATTTAAATGGAAATGTTGCCTTGGCAAAACTACATAAATAAGTTATAAAAATATTTAAAATATATTTTTATTTATTTCATTTAGTGTTTAATTTATTTCAAATATCATTACAAAATGGTTTCAGTTAATGAAAATAACCCTGTATTAGAATATACATGCATATATCTGTTTGATAGTGCTATTTTAGTATAATTGATTTGCATTATAAAAATATCATTTTTGTTGATATTTTGTATTAGAATTTGTTTTAATATTTTATGATTTTACTTTAATTTTAGTTAAAGTTGTAGTAATGTTTTTGTATTTTATTCCTTAAAAAAAAAATATGACTAGTATTTTTTATTTTTTTACTTTAAAAAAGGTTATTTTAGTAATTTTCATTTACATTTAAATAGAAATATTGCATTGGCAAAACTACATAAAATAAGTTACAAATATATATTTAATATTTTTATAGTTTATTTCATTTAGTGTTTAATTTATTTAAAGTAACACAAATATTAAACAATTATTTAAGTTGTAGTTTCAGTTAATGAAAATAACCCTGAATTAGAATATACATGCATATACCTGTTTGAATATGAATGCACCTGTTTTTCAGTCACAGTCCCTCCAGTTGAGAACCACTGCTCTGTGCTGTCTTTTATAAAACTCTCTTGTAGCATGTTTTCAGTATTTCCCATGTCTTCTCAAGGACCATCTTCTGAACCATCACTAGTGGAATCTAAAGACCGCAAGGCCAACGCACACCTGATACTGAAGCTGATGTGTGACAGCGTCGTCCTGCGCCCTCACTTACGAGAGCTGCTCTCTGCCAAGTACGTCACGCTCCCGCTGCTGTAGATGACGGCCAGCCTCTCTTTAGCAGTCCTTGAGTGTTTGTTTTGCTGTTGTTTGAATAGGGATGCTCGTGGAATGACTCCGTTCATGCTGGCGGTGAGCGGGAGAGCTTACCCAGCAGCCATTACTGTTTAGAAGCAGCACAGAAAATTGCTAAAGGTGACTATGGCTGCAAATTAATAATATAGCATTTAAGTTTTTTTTAATATATATTTTTTTATTAAAGTTTTTCATTTAGAGGTCGTTTTTTTATGTCTATAGTTTTTATTGATAGTGTTAATTTTAGTATTTTTTAGTTTTTTTAATATATTTTTTTAATTCAAGTTTGTCATTTTAGTCGTTTTATTGTAACTATAGGTTTGAATTCTAGTATTTTTTTAGTTTTTTAAATATTTTTTTAATTTAAGTTTGTCATTTAGTAGTTTTTTATGTTTATTGTTTTTATTGTAGTTTTAATTTAGTATTTTTTTTTAATATATATATATTATTTTTTTTTAAGTTTGTCATTTAGAGTCGTTTTTATGTTTATAGTTTTTATTGTTTTATTGTAGTTTAATTTTAGTATTTTTTTTATATATATTTTTTAATTTAAAGTTTGTCAGGTTAGTCGTTTTTTATGTTTTAGTTTTTATTGTTTTATTGTAGTTTAATTTTATTTTTATTTTTTTTCAATTTTAAAGTTCGTCATTTAGTCGTTTTTATGTTTATAATTTTTGTTTTATTGTAGTTTAATGGTTTTTTTTTTATATATATATTTCTTCTATTTAAAAGTTTGTCATTTAGTCGTTTTTTGTCTATAGTTTTTATTGTAGTTTAATTTGAAGTATTTCAAGTTAAGCCAAACAAAAATGAGATTTACATTTTTTAAAATATTTATTTATTTTTATTTGAATTTTGGAGTTTTGTCATTTCTGTTTTTTGCAAAATTTATATAGTTTTCTTTTTTCATGCTAGTTTTTCATGCTAGTTTTTTTGTCTACTTATTTTGTGTTTTGTGTAAAACATTCAATGTTTTATTTAATTTCAGTTAACATTTTTACATTTAGTCATTTTGCAGACGCTTTTATCCAAAGCGACTTACAATTTTTATTTCAAGTAACAAATATTTGTAATTGGTTTAGTTAACTATAATAACCTTGGTTTAACTTGTTGAGATGCATTTGTCATGTTTAGATACCATTAGATGCCTTCTTGTGTATAAATGTTATCTGGGTCTCATATATGTTTTAGGTGAACCGAGTCTTGGAGAGAAAGAGGATGCAGCGTCGGTGTTCATGGAGATGATCTGTCCTTCAGGAACAAAACCCAGATGACTCTCCCCTCTACGTCCTGTGCTGTAACGACACCTGCAGCTTCACCTGGACTGGAGCCGAACACATCAACCAGGTACAAACTCCAGTCAAATACAATTTTCAAAAGTGTATAATAATATTCATAAAGAAAATGAAAGCTTGCTTTTTTTTTTTTGCATTAAATAGTTTAAAGATATTATTCTGTACATGAAGTGTTGAGAAGCGCTGAGCGAGGTGGTGTTGTAGAATGGCACTGTGTGATTAACTGAACTTGTCTGTTTGCAGGACATCTTCGAGTGCAGAACATGCGGTCTGCTGGAGTCTCTGTGCTGCTGCACTGAATGCGCCAGAGTTTGTCACAAGGGTCACGACTGCAAGTGAGTGCGCCTGCCAGGGTTGGGCCAATAGACGATGCCATCGTCCGTTGATGATGGCTGATAGATAGTGAACGACCGATGTTGATTTTTTTTGAAACCGATACCCGATTATTTGTACGTTTATGTACCCGATAACTGATATGCAGAACCGATATTTATTTACTGTTATAAAGTGAAGTAAGTCCATTCTTCGCTTTGGTTTTTTCCTTCTTTCAGTCGTCTTAACAACAACAAAAAACTGGTTGAAAATTAACATTTTCATGTAAAATTGTATCTTCCAATTACAACAATATTTTTTTATTTATAAAAAAGCATTATCAGCAACACTGATATTAACAATAAGCAAAATAATGTCTAATGTTTTCAAATGGAGAAAAATAAAGGACAGGAGTCATATCAACTTCATTTTAATCTACAGTTTTAGGTTTATTAAGCTGTTTAATAAGACTAAAAGAGCGAAGAATAATTCACTGAATAATATTATTAAATTATAATATTCTCTGGAATATTTAAATGAAGCTTTAACAAACAAAAACATCGTATTTATATTGCATTTCTTAACTGGTACGTTTAATCAGAATTATTAATGTTTTTTGTCATTCTAGATTATGAAAACTGCTGACAGCACGGTTTATCTATTACACAGACTATACTTCAAACTGCGATCGCTTGCGGAGATAATAAATAATTTAGATAGAGATGTTTATTGCGAAATAATGGTTTTTTTAGTAAATGTTAATATAATTTAGTGTTGTGTTCAAACAAGTGAATACAAGTATAAAGTATAATACAAGTATACAATACAGTATAAGTTACCATGCGGTGGTTGTGCTGGAGCTTCTCCTGAGTGACGTGTCCACTGCTCCCAGGTGTGTGTGTGTGTGTCCACTTCTCCAGGTGTGTGTGTGTGTGTCCACTGCTCCAGGGTGTGTGTGTGTGTGTCCACTGCTCAGGTGTGTGTGTGTGTGTGTCCACTGCTCCAGGTGTGTGTGTGTGTCCACTGCTTCCAGGTGTGTGTGTGTGTGTGTGTGTGTCCACTGCTCCAGGTGTGTGTGTGTGTGTCCACTTCTCCAGGTGTGTGTGTGTGTGTCCACTGCTCCAGGTGTGTGTGTGTGTGTGTGTGTCCACTGCTCCAGGTGTGTGTGTGTGTGTCCACTTCTCCAGGTGTGTGTGTGTGTGTCCACTGCTCAGGTGTGTGTGTGTGTGTGTGTGTGTCCCTGCTCCAGGTGTGTGTGTGTGTGTGTCCACTGCTCCAGTGTGTGTGTGTGTCCACTTGCTCCAGGTGTGTGTGTGTGTGTGTGTGTGTCCACTGCTCCAGGTGTGTGTGTGTGTGTGTCCACTGCTCCAGGTGTGTGTGTGTGTGTCCACTGCTCCAGGTGTGTGTGTGTCCACTGCTCCAGGTGTGTGTGTGTCCACTGCTCCAGGTGTGTGTGTGTGTGTGTCCACTGCTCCAGGTGTGTGTGTGTGTGTCCACTGCTCCAGGTGTGTGTGTGTGTGTCCACTGCTCCAGGTGTGTGTGTGTGTGTGTGTGTCCACTGCTCCAGGTGTGTGTTGTGTGTGTCCACTGCTCCAGGTGTGTGTGTGTCCACTGCTCCAGGTGTGTGTGCTCTTGGATGGGTCAAATACAGAGAACACATTTCACTGCTGGTTATACTCTGGAGAATTGTGTATTTCACCAAAAAAAAGATAACCTTTCTCTCGCAATTTAATACTTTCTCTCGCAATTATATAACTGGGTAATTATACTGTATATAAATTGCAGGCATCAGGGAACCGCTACTAATATGCAGGGCACTAAAACCGCTTTTGAATGCACGCTCATTTTACTTTAGTTTAAGTCGTATTTATTTACAGAGGTATATGATGTCACACTTCACTCTTCTCTAGTAAGTTAGGCACACCCCTAACTCCGCCCCCCGATGTCATCGTCATCACGATTTTTCCAAATTGGTAGACATCGCCCAATCCTAGCGCCTGCTATAAAATCATTTAAACTTGATACCTAGTTTTCTGCATCACCACATGCGTCCTTCTGGAAGAGCAAAATCCTTGAAAGCATTGTGACTAAAACAAAACTATTACAAATAGTTTATTAATTGAAATAAAGCTGAAAGAAAATGTAAATATTTAATAGAAAGATTAGACATCTTGTCTTGACAACTAACTGAAACAAAATCAGTTTTATTTCTAAGCTATAAATTATATACTATAAAAATAAAAGCTAATTAAAATGTAAATAAATACATATAGTAGAATAAATAATACAAAAATAACACTGATTTGCTACAAGCTTTGCATAAAAAAAATCAAGATTATGCAAGCTCAATGTTGATTTAATACTGAAAACTGTACTTTAAAAAAATACTGAAATGTAGAGAAATAATTACTGCTGTGGACTGCATGTATTTTTGTATAACTGTGGACTGCATGTATTTTTATACTTGCATTGCTTATATTGAGTACTGTGCTTTTAGCTTAGCAACTTGTTGGCACTGAACTTTGTTTTCAAAACGATGATTTATGGGTTATGTTTCAGCTATTATAATCCCTAGAAGGCAGCAAGGTAGATCACTAGGTTGTAATCTCTCTTGGTTCATCTCCAGACTGAAGCGGACGTCTCCCACTGCATACTGTGACTGCTGGGAGAAGTGTAAATGCAAGACCCTCATCGCGGGCCAGAAAGCAGCTCGTTTAGATCTGCTCTACAGGCTGCTGACCACCACTAATCTAGTTACCACTCCTAACAGCAGGTATGCTCAAGGAATGAGTACTTTAAGTCTTGCGCCAGCTTTCTGTTGTCAAACCATATTATGGGGTCATCGGGGCAACATCCAGTCCTGTCTCTGTTTGTGTTTGGCAGGGGAGAGCACATCTTGCTGTTCCTGGTGCAGACTGTTGCAAGGCAGAGCGTGGAGCATTGTCAGTATCGACCACCTCGCATACGAGAGGACCGAAACCGGAAGGCCGCCAGCGCTGAAGGTGTGTCTTTGACTAGGGCCGGATTCACAAAAATCTTAAGAAGTAAAGAAATTTCTTTCAAACATTCTTAACTTATTTTAAGTGCAATTCTTGAAGTTATTATATATTTTCTTAAGAAGAAAGTCGTGACCCTAATTGTGACCTAAATCCAGGCTAAAGTCTCAATCTAATTATGAGATAACAAGCATCAAAGTTGGATTTCAACCATTCATTTCAATCTTTGACAAGGCCTTACTCAGTCAATCAATATTAAAGATATGAATGTTACATTTTCACAATGTTCTATATTCATATGAAATATGATTTTATGTAGAAAATCAGTAAATCACAAAAACACGACTGTAGCTGAGTTTTCACAGAGAGGGTCACGATTATAGGCTTTGTTGTTTTTCCCCCATATTTCTTGTTTTGGTATTGATACTGAATTTTAAAATTCAATTAAGGGTCATGCATAATCATTATGAATAATCATTGTCTACATTATCAATCATTGGTCTCACTTCAGAGTAATTGTGCACATTCTGGGTATTAAAATGTATATGTAGTGTTATGTTGTAATGCTTAATTACAATAATTAATCAGAAATGATATATACAATTAAAAATAAACAAAAATTTGTACTTAGAAATTTTGTCTTTGTGGATTTAAGACAAGTTGGAGGTTATTTAAGATCATTTTTAAGATTGTAAGAAGAAAAAAGTTTTTTTGTGGGGGGGAATACAAAATACTCTGAAGCAGCAAAATAGCACTTTTTATTCTGAAGAATGTTTTATAAATTCCTAGGGTCAACATGAAACTGTGATTGTAATGCTTTAAACTTGGAGAAATATCTTGAAGACTAGTATTTCATGTTCATAGTGCATTATTGACTAGTGAATGTATGGAGAATTGTGTTTTTTGTGCGTTCTTTAATGTGTGTCTGTCTTTCTCTCAGACTCCGATATGCCGGATCATGACCTGGAGCCTCCTCGCTTCGCCCAGCTGGCTCTCGAGCGCGTGTTGCAGGACTGGAACGCGCTGAAATCCATGATAATGTTCGGCTCTCAGGAAAACAAAGACCCGTGAGTAAAACATTGGCTAATTTCATCGTACAGATTCAGCTTTCAATACATTTTAGCTGACATAACGTGTATTGTTTCAGACTAAGTGCCAGCAGCAGAATCGCTCAACCTTTTGCCAGAAGAGCAGATGGTACCTGAACCAGCAGAGCGGCACCATCAGGCTGGACTGTTTCACACATTGCCTCATCGTCAAGTGTGCACCAGACATCACTGTAAGTCCAAGAAACTGCAGTTGTGCAGTTTCTTTTTTTAGTTAACCTTGATTAGTTTATAATGACATTTTTTGACATCTATTTATAGCTACATGATTTTTTTTCCCGTGTAATAGCAGCAGTTTTGCTAACTGTCTCCTCTTGCTCTTGTTGTTCTCCAGTTTATTGACACGCTGTTGGGGACCCTGGTGAAGGAGCTGCAGAATAAATACACTCCCGGCCGCAGGGAGGAGGCCATCAATGTCACGCGCAGGTTCCTGCGCTCTGTGGCCCGAGTGTTTGTCATCCTCAGTGTGGAGATGGCGTCCTCCAAGAAGAAAAAGTATGTGCAGTCATGCTTATGTGAATAGAAATGGCTTTTGTGAGCAATTTGTAAAATGTTGAGTTAAAAGCAAAATATGAAATGTGAATGCTTTATGGGTCATTTTGTATCAACTCGACCAGAGGTCCCAGGGTCCAATTTTTGATTTTGCTAATATATTTTTTTCTGAAAACAGACATGCATAGTAATGAAAGCCAAAATATTAAAGGTAATGGATGAATATTGATGGATACATTTTGTATAGGGCGGTCAAATGGCTTATTTTCACCTGAGATTCAGAGCAAAATTACAAGGAGGTAAAACGACTTCAGAAAGATGGATAGCATCTAGGCTTGCTGCGATAGACAGTGTTGATGGTGATACTTGACCGCGCCACCGTCATTTTGATTTTTATAGTAATAAACTAATTTAGTTCAGTTAGAAAACAGACACTACCATTAAAACTGACACGCTGCTCAATACAGCGTGCTGAACGACAGATTTCACATCACAGATCAGATTTCATTCACGTGACGAGAGCGAGTCGAGCTGACTGACCAGAACAAGTGGGGTGAGACACAAGATAATAAGCGGAAGATTTAGAACTTATGGAAATCTATGCATTTTTATTTTGAAGCTAATGATTTATATTTACAGTTTACATTTATGCATTAGCAGACACTTTTATCCAGAGCGACTTTTAGTGACACTTTATTTCTATAAAGCCTATGTTAATGTAAGTTTCTAAGGCTTCTAAATGATTAAAAATAATTTTTTTGCAGAAAATCCTGTTTTTCACCATTAAGGTTGTTAATGTTTGAGATTTTCATGGTATGATATTCTCAGAAAAATCACGGTATACAATATCCTACAATGTGATTTTGTCGCTTCTGTCGACCGAAAATCCACCTGTAGTTTCCTGAATCTCTGTGGTTTTCAACGTTTTTGACTCGAAGCCTCCCAAGTAGACTATTGGTTTCCTCTGGTACATCTGCTACAGTCACTAAGTCGATCTCTAACTGACAGAAATTGAGTGCAAGTAGATTACAATTTGTAACTAAAATAATTACATACATCCACTTGATTGTCTCTATGACTCTCTCTCCTCTCCACCTGTATCTGGTGTGTGTTGAGAGCATACACTTGATTGTCTCTATGACTCTCTCTCCTCTCCACCTGTATCTGGTGTGTGTTTTGAGAGCATACACTTGATTGTCTCTATGACTCTCTCTCCTCTCCAACCTGTATCTGGTGTGTGTTGAGAGCATACACTTGATTGTCTCTATGACTCTCTCTCCTCTCCACCTGTAGCTGGTGTGTGGTGAGCGCATACACTTGATTGTCTCTATGACTCTCTCTCCTCTCCACCTGTAGCTGGTGTGTGGTGAGAGCATACACTTGATTGGCTCTATGACTCTCTCTCCTCTCCACCTGTAGCTGGTGTGTGGTGAGCGCATACACTTGATTGTCTCTATGACTCTCTCTCCTCTCCACCTGTATCTGGTGTGTGTTGAGAGCATACACTTGATTGTCTCTATGACTCTCTCTCCTCTCCACCTGTATCTGGTGTGTGTTGAGAGCATACACTTGATTGTCTCTATGACTCTCTCTCCTCTCCACCTGTAGCTGGTGTGTGGTGAGAGCATACACTTGATTGTCTCTATGACTCTCTCTCCTCTCCACCTGTAGCTGGTGTGTGTTGAGAGCATACACTTGATTGTCTCTATGACTCTCTCTCCTCTCCACCTGTATCTGGTGTGTGTTGAGAGCATACACTTGATTGTCTCTATGACTCTCTCTCCTCTCCACCTGTATCTGGTGTGTGTTGAGAGCATACACTTGATTGTCTCTATGACTCTCTCTCCTCTACACCTGTAGCTGGTGTGTGTTGAGCGCATACACTTGATTGTCTCTATGACTCTCTCTCCTCTCCACCTGTAGCTGGTGTGTGGTGAGCGCATACACTTGATTGTCTCTATGACTCTCTCTCCTCTACACCTGTAGCTGGTGTGTGTTGAGCGCATACACTTGATTGTCTCTATGACTCTCTCTCCTCTCCACCTGTATCTGGTGTGTGGTGAGAGCATACAACTTGATTGTCTCTATGACCTCTCTCCTCTCCACCTGTAGCTGGTGTGTGGTGAGAGCATACACTTGATTGTCTCTATGACTCTCTCTCCTCTCCACCTGTAGCTGGTGTGTGGTGAGAGCATACACTTGATTGTCTCTATGACTCTCTCTCCTCTCCACCTGTAGCTGGTGTGTGGTGAGCGCATACACTTGATTGGCTCTATGACTCTCTCTTCTCTCCACCTGTAGCTGGTGTGTGGTGAGCGCATACACTTGATTGTCTCTATGTCTCTCTCTCCTCTCCACCTGTAGCTGGTGTGTGGTGAGCGCATACACTTGATTGTCTCTATGACTCTCTCTCCTCTCCACCTGTATCTGGTGTGTGGTGAGAGCATACACTTGATTGTCTCTATGACTCTCTCTCCTCTCCACCTGTAGCTGGTGTGTGGTGAGCGCATACACTTGATTGTCTCTAATGACTTTCTCTCCTCTCCACCTGTAGCTGGTGTGTGGTGAGCGCATACACTTGATTGTCTCTATGACTCTCTCTCCTCTCCACCTGTAGCTGGTGTGTGGTGAGCGCATACACTTGATTGTCTCTATGTCTCTCTCTCCTCTCCACCTGTAGCTGGTGTGTGGTGAGCGCATACACTTGATTGGCTCTATGACTCCTCTCTCCTCTCCACCTGTAGCTGGTGTGTGGTGAGAGCATACACTTGATTGTCTCTGTGACTCTCTCTCCTCTCCACCTGTAGCTGGTGTGTGGTGAGCGCATACACTTGATTGGCTCTATGACTCTCTCTCCTCTCCACCTGTAGCTGGTGTGTTGTGAGCGCATACACTTGATTGTCTCTATGACTCTCTCTCCTCTCCACCTGTATCTGGTGTGTGGTGAGAGCATACACTTGATTGTCTCTATGACTCTCTCCTCTCCACCTGTATCTGGTGTGTGGTGAGAGCATACACTTGATTGTCTCTATGACTCTCTCTCCTCTCCACCTGTAGCTGGTGTGTGGTGAGAGCATACACTTGATTGTCTCTATGACTCTCTCTCCTCTCCACCTGTAGCTGGTGTGTGGTGAGCGCACTCGCACCGTTGTCCTGTGGCAGCTGTCGCATCATCCAAGTGGATGCTGCACACTGGTGGTGGTTGAGGAGAGACCCCCCCCACATGATTGTAAAGTGCTTTGGGTGTACAACAATACACTAATACAATACACAATAAAGCGCTATATAAAAAATGCATCATTCATTCAATCATTCATTATACACATTACACAAGAGCAGAATCTTCTTCAGGGTTTCTTCTCTTTTTATACAATATCCTACAATGTGATTTGATATTGATTAATTTGTAAATATTTCAGGTATATCTAAATTTTTATTAAATAAATAAATCTCCTGGTGGGAAACAAAATCGACCAATGCTGTAACCTATACCGAGACCCCTCTCATTTGGTGCATTATATAACATTACAGTTGTAATTATATAATTATTGTATAATCTATTATATTCATTTTATAGTTATTATATTGAACTTATATATTCATATTTTGTCTAAAGGTTTAGTAAACGGTTCCATTTAAAATATTTGTATTATTTCATATGCCAGGCTTTACAGAGATAAGAATATATTGACTCTTCTTAAGGATAATAATCACATTGCTCATGCGTACATTCTCTCTTTTGTTTTTCCTTCAGTAACTTCATCCCGCAGCCCATCGGGAAGTGCAGGCGTGTTTTCCAGGCTCTGTTGCCGTACGCAGTGGAAGAGCTCTGCAATGTGGCCGAGTCCCTGATCGTGCCGGTGCGGATGGGCATCGCTCGGCCTACAGCGCCCTTCACTCTGGCCAGTACCAGCATCGACGCCGTACAGGGCAGCGAGGAGCTCTTCTCTGTGGAGCCCCTGCCACCACGACCCTCCCCGGATCAGTCCAGCAGGTGAGTGACGCTTCAGTCCACTGACAATCCACCTGTAGCTTCCTGAATCTCAGTGGTTTTCAACGTTTTTGACTCCAAGCCTCCCATGTAGACTATTAGGTTTCCTCTGGCACATCTGCTACAGTCACATCGATCTCTAACTGACAGAAATTGTGTCCGTAGATTAAAATTTGTAACTAAAATAATTATACACATTACACAAGAGCAGAAACTTCTTCAGGGTTTCTTCTCTTTTCAGCCAGTGAATTTACATGATGTTTTCAGTCATTTGTGCTTTACTGGATAAACATTTAACCCTTTAAGAATCCAGTGCGTCCCTAGAGGTGACAGGGTAAAGTCGTAAAAAAAAAATAATAATAATAATTTTCATGTCATATATCCACAGAAAGCTGAGATTCTTGTGATTTCAACTATGTAAACCATTTTAAGATACAATAAACACAGCATGTACAATCTGTGTCTTTATCGGACCACTTTTTGTTGACATAATGCAGACATGCATACATAGGAATAACACAGTAGGGATGCAATATAACACCAATATAAGAAAAAACCCACAAAATAAATAATGTACTATGTACAGAAATAGAAATATAGGAAACAAATGTATTTAGATTATAAATATGTGTTTTTTAAAAGTGTACACATTTTGGATTCTATAAATAAATGTCACTATAATGTGTTTATGCTTCAGTTACTATGTGTCAGTAATTATTGACAGTGAATCTGGATGAGAAACTGAATATCTCTAAGTGTAAGCTTTCATTAGAGCCCAAAATGATGACTGTACATTAAAGCTTTCAAGAATTACAGCATTGTATGTGTCGTTGGTTACAAAGCGTCGTTTGGAGTCTCCCAAGTGTACTTTCTTTGGAAGCGTCTAGACATAAAATTAGATAAACATGTGTAAAACACTACTTTTCTAATATAATGTTTATCAAATGGTAAATTTGGCTTGGTAAGGCTTCATTCTGTGATCCCAATGTATTTTCCAGTTCATATAGTCATCTGCAGGCTTCTGTATACAAAACAAATGCAGGCGTAATTATTTTTTCTTTTTTTAGTATATTCAAGTGCTATTACTCAATATCAGTAAGACTTACAGTGATTCTGAGAAACAAACCTCAGAGTGTCACCTTTCAAAGGAGACCAACATCATGCATATCATCCAAATGGCTCAAGAACAGCATGCAATTTACTTTGGGTATGCCTTTTTTAGGTGTTTTAGGCTAATTTTACAGGAATCGTAAAGGGTTAAAGAAGGATTTTTAAAAATAAATAAGTGACTCAATATTTTACCCAATTAAAATATTTTAGGGCTCAGCGTAACAAAAAAATGCATTCCCAAATTTAAAGAGTTTTTTTCATCACTAAATCATTATTATATTGCATTATTTTATTTTGCCCCCACAATTAAAACTACAGAATTTTGTTTACTCTATAAAATATTTTATAGCTTGGCTTAACTATACAAATGTATAATTAAAACATTTTTTTTACATGAGTCTTCAAGTCTAAATCACTTTAAGGTTTATTAGGTTAAAAGTAGGTTTTATATATCCGTATCTTTTCAAGACAATGGTATTTCTGGCTTGAGGGGGTGAATTAAAATATTTAATTTATTTATTATTTAACCATTTTAAACCGGCTGTGTCGACACTGACTCATCAAACCAAGTTGTATTCGTGTTACCATAACTTTTCAACGGTTTGCACTATCAAAAAAAAAACTAATTTCTCCTGACAGCAGACAACATGCGCTTTTCAGCAATATATGGCTTATTACGGTAATTTCTTGCGCTCCGTCAGCACATGACAGCAGATTTACGGGGAGAGCGGGAAGGAAGAATTTGAATGGAGCGATAGGGAGCATGGTGTTTTGGATTGTATAAAGTAATAAAACTAACTAAAACATGGCGATGGAGTAGTAAATAGCACAAGAGGTAATTGAGATGAATTTAGATGAGACCTGGGAGCAGGCTCAGTGAGACTTTTACACATGTGGTGTGTGCATCGCTATGAGTCCGTGCTTGTAAATGTGTGTGTATGAGCAAAAAAGCCTCCTGAAGGAAAACCATGCAACTAGAGCTGCAACAACGAATCGATAAAATCGATTATTATCGATTACGAAAATCATCGACAACTATTCTCATTATCGATTAGTCGGGTCTGCCCATAGTGCACGTCCAGCTTCAGCCGGTTGCTCAAATTACAGCACTGAATAACGCATTTCTATCACAAAATGCATCTAAAAATAGTGGAGGAAACCGAATGAGATGCCGCGGGAGAAGTATGTGATCCAAGCTGCCCACAGCATGATAATTCTTTATTTTGAGCTTTAAGTTAATACATTAGTGTAAAGCATTAGGAGACGTCCGCTCTCTTATAGCAGCACTCGCAGTACTTTGATGACACACACCGATCGGTCGAGCTGCGCTGCTTCAAGTCAAACACATCTAAGCGGTCTTCAGAGAAAGCATCATGTTGGCACGCTGCTATGTTGCCGAGTCCGCAGTTTGCCGCGGATTGTTTTCGTGTCCGCGGGTCTTTTATAACATGCGGAATTGACGAGCTACGCGTAAACGATATCCGGGTTGCCGGGTTCTCCTGTAGTGGGCGGAGCTAATGCGCAAACGGCAATCTCATTGGCCGGTGCTCACCTATCATTGCCCCTGTTTTGATTTCAGCGAATCAGTTCGAGCGAATACAGACGACCTGATTAATATTCATGAACCCAGCAGCTCAATAATCCTTAGTGCGTTTTATATGGTTATTAATAGTAGAATTCGCGGTATGTTATCAGTATTATTTGTAGGTTTTTTCCCCCTTTTTTATAGAAACACTAAATGACAAACAATATGTTAAGCACCACCACCAGTCCTTAGTTCAGACAACATAACAAATATGCATTCATACATGATTATACTAAAGTTCTATCATCATATAATGCTAAATTATGATATTATACTGTTTGACTGAAATAATCAATTGAATTTGATAGGTGTCTCTCACATTGTCCCACAGAAACATTAAAATAGTGTAGATTAGTGTAATGTTTTATAATAATAATTTATTATATTTGGTGACCATTTAATTTAATTTAACATATGTAATATTGGGGCATCCAAGTTATTTGACATATTTTAACGTTTTTTTTTTTTTAAGTAACAATAGTTACTTTCCCTGTAATTAGTTTCTTTTATAACTCGGTTAGTGTTTGTGAGAAGTAACTAGTAATATAACTAATTACCTTCAACGTGCCCAACACTGCACACTATACAATGATTTATTGTATGTCTTTGATTAATAATGAATATGAAGAGCTTTAAAAAAAATATTGCATATTAAATCGTAATATTGGTAAATTAGATTATTTTCAAAAATCGTTCAGTCCTAATTTAAACTATATTCACATACTTAACATGTATTAAAACACATTTATGTAAGGTTTTTAACAAATTATGTAAGGTTTGTGCCACTGCTGCTCTAACAGCATTGGTGATTACCAAAATCATGTTTAGCTTTCTGTATTGGTTAGTCCTCCAAAATGCATAAGCTCTTTAATAACAGTAGTAGGCTATTTCTAATACTATAAAATAATTATTGCTGTTATCTATGAAAGAAAGGCAGAACACGTAGTGTTTTTTTTTTCAGATACGCAATTACAGTCAAAAAGTACATAAACAATGCAAGCAACAATGCAAGCTGTTATGAGGCCATTTTTGTTATTATAAATACTAATTAGTTGTTTCTGTTTGTAATTTGCCCAATAAATGACAATAACATTTTAAGATTTAAATTTTTATTTTGACAGATTCCTAAAATATTTGTTTTCTCTTTATGACAGGTGGTCTAATAAATTAAGCACTGTATGTTTTCATAGCATTCAGTTTGTTTGAAGGACATTGAGCTGAATGTGGAATAGTTTGTTTTTGTCAATAAAATAAAATAAATTTAATCCGATTAATCGAAATAATAATCGACCAACTAATCGATTATCAAAATAATCGTTAGTTGCAGCCCTACATGCAACCCCAGTGTTACAAAAATACTTGAATATACGTAATATAGTTGGATTTTGAAGTAAGAAGGGTTGCATTATCTTGATCATGATTATTTTTTTCTCTCTAAACAAATCTATGTATTCCCGTTTTTTTTTTGTGACTAATTAAATTGTTCATAAACTCCCCACACAACATTAATGGTCAATAACTGTACTATTTTGAGAGCCACCTTGCACTTTAAAATAGCACATTGTTAGATTTTTCCAGTCAAATAAACAAAATGTGAAAATGACCTATTTTACCCTTAGGTCTTAAAGGGTTAAGTTATTTTAAAGCTTATTTAAAACACATTTGAAGTCTTCATATCACCACCTCGGAGGTTTGCTGAGGCCACCGGATTGAGAACCATTATTGTAGATTAAGAATACACTGAAGCTATTGCAGAGCGCTCTGATAGATCTCATTGAAGTGGTCATTAATGCTGGTGTTGTCTGCCGTCTTGTGTCTCTCAGCTCCAGTCAGTCGGCCTCTTCTTACATCATCAGGAACCCCCAGCCCCGCCGCAGCAGCCAGTCCCAGACGGCCCGTGGCCGCGACGAGGAGCAGGATGATATTGTGTCTGCTGACGTAGAAGAGGTGCGATGCTGTATTGTTTTAAAGTTGGTTTGTTTTGCCTGAAGCTCTCTCTCTAAATGCTCCCTCTCTAAATGCTCCCTGGCTGTTCACTCATTCAGGTGGAGGTTGTGGAGGGCGTTGCAGGTGAGGAGGATCACCATGATGACCAGGAGGAGCAGGGCGAGGAGATCGCAGAGGCTGAAGGACAGCATGATGAGCACGATGAAGATGGTAAACACATGATCGCACAGACACAGTACGCTTAACAGGACTCGCAAATGAGACACAAATTAGTGTTATTTACATTCTTAGAAAACATGCCAGTATGGCTGAGTGCTAAATCAATATTTATCTGGAAAAATTATAGGTTCTAATAACAAACCACCAAAATAAAAGTTAGGTTTAACTTGAAAATGTGACATAAATAATATGACTATTATTAATAGTTAAATGTAGTCCTCCTTCCTTTTAAAAATAAGGAATATCATGCAACCAAGATATTTTTATCCATGATTTAATTTATTTACAAGTTCTGTTGTGCAGAAATTTCACAAAAAATAAATACAAATCTAAGTTTGTGTTGTTATATTTTAATTTGATTGAATTTTAAAAGATTAGAATTGTATTAATACAATTAATTACACAATTTTTGCTAAAACATTTTTGCTAAATAATAATAACATGTAATCCAGAGAAAAGGTAACCCTTTACAATAAGGTTCATTAGTTAACATGAACTAAGATTGAACAATATTTCTACAACATTTATTAATCTTAGTTAATGTTAATTTCAATAAAATGCATTATTAAAATGTGCATGTTAACATTATTTAATGCACTGTGAATTAACAAAGGAACTGTATTTTTCTTAACATTTACAAAGATGAATAAATAGTGTAATAAATGTGTTGATCATTGTTCGTATATGTTAGTTAATACATTAACTAATGTTAACAAATGACACCTTATTGTAGTGTTACCAAAAAATAAAAGGGAAACAGAATTTGTGGGGGGGGGAATTTAACTCTAAATAAAGAGTTAACTCTGTGGAGTTCATGTGTAAACACAAGTTATGATTACATTCATTCTTCACATCTAACAAACATAAGAGATGTATTTTCTTCCCATTAATGGTATCAAATTAATATCAATATCGAATGATGTGGAAATAAATACTGTAATATTTTGCCCATATTGCCAACATGGCAGTGCATTTCCTGCTGCACTATTCAGAATTTTTGTATTACTAAAAAAGCACAAATGTGTTCGAAACACTGGTTTCATTATAACTTAACGAGGCTGAGGTCACAAATAATTGCTACTCGTTTTTCTTACAGGGAGCGACATGGAGCTGGATTTATTGGCTGCAGCTGAGACCGAGAGCGACAGCGAGAGTAACCATAGCAACCAAGACAACGCCAGCGGCCGCAGGAGCGTAGTGACCGCCGCCACCGCCGGATCTGAAGCAGGTACTTTATCAGAATAGCAGCAATTACTGTAATTGTGCTGCTTCTATTTTGTTTTGCTCTCCACATAACCTACTGAGTGTACGGAAGCTTTAATGGCTTCAGATAAAAACTATAAACACATTTATTTTTTTTGTCAAGTCAAGTCACCTTTATTTATATAGCGCCTTTAACAATACAAATTGTAACAAAGCACTGCACAATATCAAAATAGGCAAATTTTGTCAATAATGTAAAATGACAGGATTTAACACTCAATTATCTGCTGAATGCATTTCATTATTGAATTTAGTAATGGCATTGTCCAGCTTAGTTCAGTTTAATAATATCTGTGCAATTATTATTATTTTTTTTGTCCATGTAATTTTTTTTCTATAAAATCAGATGCTTTTGTTTATCTACTATTGGCAGAAATGACAGACTACCTAGTCCAGGGGTCAGCGTGCCAACAGTGGCATGCAGAGGGATAATCGCTGGCACGTGAGCAGTAGGGAAAACTGCATGCTGACGTACATTTTGATGTAATAACGTCTCATAGTTGCACAGCCTGTTAGGAGCTATAAATACTATTAAAGCGTTCGAATTAACTTGCGCTGGTCTACAGAGATACGCGTGATCGCTGCACATAGGTGCTTTAGATCAAAGTCTCAGAGATCGCTCGTCAATTTTAAAACGACTGAGATGGCCAATCAAATCAAAGTAGGCGGGGTTTACCGTTCACAGATTGCACATTATATCCAGTGATGCAAACCACTTGAATTTTTTCTCCTCAAATATGGCCATTTTGAGAGAAAGAGAGAGAGATGTGAGAATTGTAAGCATCCATTTCTCTCTACAAACAATGAAGCTGAGCTTAGTTACTTAAAATACAGCAATTTTTACCCCCTCATTGCTGAGAAATATAAATTAGCGATTCAGTATCGATTAATAAAAGTCGCGTGGCAGCACTGACAAGAAGTCAATGAGCTTCTGAATGTGATTTCCAATCTCTGTGCGAGTGGTGTGTGTGAATTAAGATAGAACGGTGATTAAACTGAACGGTTTTAATATATTGGCACAGTGATTAACCAGAAAAATGGCACATAATGCCGAAAAGGTTGCCGGTCCCTGACCTAGTCTATACTAGTCTAAGTAATGTATCTAAATCTAGATTTATTTTGATTATTTTTCCAAAATTAGATTATTTTGATTATTTATTTAAAGGACTTGCTCATTAATCAACATTCAAATAAATGTGAATGTACCGAAGTTATCCAAAAAGCATTTTCTTTTGCTGGCAGATGCTTTGTCAGAAGTCAGAAAGAGCTTTATTAAGTGTTTGCACCTACAAGGAATTAGTTTTAGTGTCACAAGCTTCCAGTACACAGAGACAACAACAACACAGACAATAAAATAAGATGAATAAAATACACTTATGTATAAATAAACCACAGAATAGATATGTTCAGGTGTGCTATAAATAAAATAGAATATGAATAGAATAAATAAAGTTGTTGGGATGTACTAGGATGTAAGGTGATGATATAAGGTTATTAGCACATATTCTTATTGCACAATGAGAGAATATTGAACTGTTCATGAGGTAGATTGCCTGAGGAAAGAAACTTTGCCTGATGTTGTGGAAAAATAAAAAGGAAAAAAATCAAACAGTGGAGAACAAAGAGGGACTAAAATGTTTCATTCCTATACCTGGAGTGTCATCAAATAGAATTGCAAATGATACATTTTTGTAACGCTGTTTGTAACAAACTGGTAGCCCCGCCCAAAATTCACACCATTGGTTGAGCACGTGTCACTCAAACCAACGGTTGTAATTCTGTGCCACTATGGTGCAGAAAAACAAACTCTTCACCTTTTAAACCATAACGTAAAAATAAATTGTGTGTGTTGTGATGTGCATTAGGGCTGAAAAGCCACGTGTTCCTGTGGCTCAGTGGTAGAGCATTGCGTTAGCAGCGCAAAGGTTGTGGGTTCGATTCCCAGGGAACACACATGTACTGACAAAACAAATGTATAACCTGAATGCACTGTAAGTCACTTTGGATAAAAGCGTCTGCTAAATGCATAAATGTAAATGAAAAGATTCCTCAAGTTACCAGAGTAATTTATTAATTACCCTAATGTGCATTTTAGCATAACCTTCCACTCTGTTTTTTTCCTGAAGGTGCCAGCAGCGTTCCTGCTTTCTTCTCCGAGGACGACTCCCAGTCGAATGACTCCAGTGACTCGGACAGCAGCAGCAGTCAGAGCGACGATGTGGATCAGGAGACTTTCCTGTTGGACGAGCCTCTGGAGAGAACCACGGGCTCAGCGCATGCTAACAGTGCGGCCCAGGCGCCGCGGTCCATGCAGTGGGCTGTTCGCACAACACCCAACCAGCGCACCGCCGGCGGCGCCCCGTCCAGCTCATCCACACCTGCTGGTCAGTATCTCCCACCACTAGGGGTGTGCGATATATATCGTCTGCGATAATATCATAATTGTTGTTTTAACGATATGCAATTTGACAATATAGAGTATTTTGCAAAACCTCAACATTCGCCTGCACGGTGATGAAGGGGTTAAACCGTGCACGCGCGCGTTTAGAGCGCGTTCTTTCATGATTCAGACAATTCAAATGCATTAAGAATGATCGCAAAATTCAAGATATGGGGCAGAAAATGTATATATTTACGTTTCATATGAAAGAATGCAGTTTTTTTCTTCAAAAATAAGCACGATTACAGATGTGATATTGATTTTGTACAACAGTTCAATAAACAATAAGCTAATATCAAGAGACTTACATTTTAGACACCATATTGCCTGTTTTTGCTCCATTTCGCCGACAAAAAATAATTCCAAACAGCTACAGCGACGTTTTGAGTCTCAGTGATTCGTTCCTGAATTAATCAATGAACCGTTTAAATGATTCGGTTCAGTCGCAGTGATTCGTTCCTGAATGATTCAATGAAATGATTCGGTTCAGTCGCAATGACTCACTTGTTAACAGTGACGTGCTGCCACCTGCTGGCGATTTAATTTCACATTTAAAGTCCATTTTCATTTTTTAAATAATTTTCAATATCAGTATTCAATGTTTTATGTTTAAAACGTCAAATAATGCATTTGTAACTGGTTAAATCACTCTGAGCTGCATTAAACAGTGTGTGAACACATCTAAACACCTTCAGATGCAACTTCTGCAGAGATTCATGTTGATGATACTGGTTTCATTTGTTTGGAAGCAGCCTAAATGTGCATTATATTAATTGACTGGTTAAATGTAACAATTTGACTCAAAAGATGTACACTTTTAGAAAAAAAAATGCTTTATTAAAAGGTAAAAATCTAATTTAAACTTAAATGAAAAGATTAAATTCTATCACTGAAGTGAACTGAGCACATAGAATATGAAGAATATCACAAACTGCAGCTGTGCTCGGTATTCAGATATCAGCACAATAACACACTCTGCAAAATATCGTCATCGAAAAAATAAATTTTTTATCAATATTTTTTTTTGGGATATTAGTCAGATTATCATTTTTATTAGTGGCAATAATTGTGATGTGTCCTCAGCGAGCTCCACGGGCCTCATCTACATTGATCCTTCAAACCTGCGACGGAGCAGCGCCATCAGCACGAGCGCAGCAGCCGCCGCCGCAGCCCTGGAGGCCAGTAACTCCAGCAGCTACCTGACGTCCGCCAGCAGCCTGGCTCGAGCATACAGCATCGTCATCCGCCAGATCTCCGACCTCATGAGCCTCATACCCAAATACAACCACCTGGTCTACTCGCAGTACCCCGCTGCCATCAAACTCACCTATCAGGACGCCGTCAATCTGCAGGTGAGCCGTTCGGTCTTTACCTGGACAGAATCAGACTGTAATAAATGCAGGGTATATACATATCAGCTATATGGATGGTGGAGAATAGTGAATATCTTACTGATTGTTAAATGGAGTCATGTTGATGTTATGAGACCGAGACTGAGTTTAGGAGCCTGATGGCCGGGTGGGGGGAGCTCCTCCTAAGTCTCTCAGTTTTGCCATCATGCTCCGTAAGCGCTTGCCAGATGGCAGTAAAATGAAGAGACGGTTATCGGGGTGATTTGAGTCCTTGATGATTTTAGCAGCTCTGCTTTTGCAGCGTTTGAGGTAGATGTCCTGCAGAGAGGAGAGCAGACCCTGAGATGCGCTCAGCTAAACGCATGACTCTCTGGAGTTGGAGACGTTTCCATACCACACTGAGATTGAATTATTAGAAAAATAATGCACACTTGAGGTGGTGATGTGGCCACGAACTTCCAGGAACTCCGTTTGGAGGAACTAAATTAGCTCCTAAATTAGGGCCCTCACCCGCCATGATTTAAAACACTGTGTAAACGTTCCTGTGTGGCTCAGTGGTAGAGCATTGCGTCAGCAGCGCAAAAGGTTGTGGGTTCGATTCCCAGGGAACACACATACTGATGAAAATGTATAACCTGACTGCAATTGTAAGTCGCTTTGGATAAAAGCATCTGCTAAATGCATAAATGTAAATGTAAACATTGTATCATACTGAGAGCATTTATCAACAGCATTTACCTGAAGATTCGACTACGGCGTTTTGTGCTTCTATCAGCCTCAATGAAAGTAACACTGCAAATTGTCGTTGGAGATTCTTAGTCCTCCTTTCCGTTTTTAATCGCTTTGCTTACGTTGTTAAACGCCGCATAAAATGATGTCCCTGTTGACCAGCTTAAGTCACTTCTCAGTTGGTGCGAATGCAACCTTTTAAGTGGTACTGGGAAATAGTTCGTGCAAAATCGTCCCATTACTGTAGTACTGTACTTTTAGTTCTGAAACTACAGCAGTGCGAAAGACCCCAGTGTAATCGGTCAAAGTGATGGACAGCCTTCAGATTTTTCTGTCACTGCTAAAAAGAAATGTGTAAATGATGGAACATTTTTGGTTAATGCAACCTCTGGTGTTTTGCAGAACTTTGTGGAGGACAAGTTGATCCCCACCTGGAACTGGATGGTGTCCATCATGGATTCCACTGAAGCGCAGCTACGTTACGGCTCCGCTCTGTCCTCAGCCGGGGATCCTGGTCACCCGAGCCACCCGCTGCACGCTTCACAGCATGCAGGCCGCAGGGAGCGCATGACGGCGCGAGAGGAGGCCAGTCTCCGCACACTGGAAGGTCGAAGGTAAGATGTCCGAGCAGTTAAATTAACCTTGGTTTTCTCATTTCTGTGGTTCCCTCAACAAAAACCCAATAGGAATTTTCCTTTGGAATATTGCAGAAAATAAACAGTTTTATTCTTATACGTTTTGTTCATGATAATCTTTACAAATTAACAAATTTGGTATTTTAGTTATTTTTTATTCTTAAGGTTCAGCTTTATTGGTTTCATTTGGTTTTTCACGTTTTTCTTTTAATTTATTTTACATTTTATTTTTTTGTCTCATTTGGTTTCTTTTATTTTACATTTTAGTTTTTTGTTTTATTTGGTTTCATTTTTGGAAAGGTTTTTTTTACTTTAGTTTTATTTAGTTTCAGTATTTTATTTTTTTAAGTTTGTTTTTTTAGATTTCAAATTTTTAGATTGTTTTAATTTTTTTTTTTTTTAGCTTTAACTTTATTTAGGCTTTTTATTTTTATGTGAAGTACTTTGTAGTAGAATTAGTTCTGTCAAACAATCGCGATTAATCGCATCCAAAATACGTTTTTTCTCATATGTGTTATTACTGTGTGTATTTATTATGTATATATAAATGCAAACACATGCATGTATACATTTAAGAAAAATATTTTTAATATATGAAATGTTTATTTATATTATAAAATAAGAATATAAATGTATATACTGTATGTGTGAGTATTTATAAATACATAATAAATAAACATAGTACACATACATATATTATGTAAACAAAAACTTTGCGATCTTATTTCAGGCTTTTAAGCAAAAACCCATTAAAAAACCCTCCCAAAGACTTCAGGATGATTTAACTGCAAGTGATAAGAAGCTAACTCGTTTACAGGTTTTGCCTACAAAAACACGTAATGGTTGCAGCGCTCTTCTGTGGTAAAATAATTGTTTTCTCTGTTTTCCAGACGCGCCGCAACACTTCTGACGGCTCGTCAGGGGATGATGTCTGCTCGAGGAGACTTCCTGAACTACGCTCTGTCTCTGATGCGTTCCCATAATGACGAGCATTCGGACGTTCTGCCTGTGCTGGACGTGTGTTCGCTCAAACACGTGGCGTATGTCTTCCAGGCCCTCATCTACTGGATTAAAGCCATGAATCTGCAGACGACACTCGACACCACTCAGATTGACAGGAAGAGGTAAACTGCCTGTATTAGCACCTAAACACGTGATTTTAGTTGTTACATTTAGTGTGGATTATGTCTTAATTTGTTTTGTTTTGCTTTTTTGTTAATATTTGACAACGATATTTTAATGTGTGTGTGTGTATGTATATATGTGTGTGTGTGTGTGTGTGTGTATATATATATATATATATGAAATTATATTTCAAATATTTGGATTCGCTTTAATTGTAAGAATTTTTATTTATTTTGTGCTTTTGAATTTTCTTTTTATATACTCTTCTCTAGCTTTGATTTTATTTCAGTTTTAGTAAGTTTAATAGTAGTTTTTTGTTGAATATTTGTTTTATTTTATTTCAGCTTTTTCAATTGAAAAAGTTTAGTTAACAATGGAAACAATAAATTGAAAACTGTGTCTCAAATAAGTTATGTAAACTGTTTTACAATGGTCTACTTGTTAAAAAACTAACTAGTGAAATTAACTTCTAAAAAGCTAGTAGTTGTCATAGTTAGCATCCTGAAAGTTAGCACAACTTTTCAGTACTAAAGCAGTGATTTATCAACACTAACCACACCCACTTCTCGTTTTTGATCAATTTGGTTTCCAACAGTTATCCAGTTTGTTGTTTTTTTTTTAATGGTTTTTTTATATTTCTTTTTGAAACTCATTTTATTGTCTTAGTTTTTAGTTTTAACATTATTTACTTATTCATTTTTGAATTTTGTATATATTGCAGCATCACTGTAGGTTATAAAACATTTAAAAAAAATAATAATAATTATGAAAATATATTACAAAAAAAAAAATTCTGCTAGTTGCATTTCACATTAAAATTTTATTTAACTTAATGTACTAAAATAAACTAAAGCTGAAATAAAAATTGATTAAACTATGTAGACAAAATAAATAATAAAAAAGACAAGTACTAAAAATGACAAATTTACTAAGACTAGATCAAATTTAAATGGAAACCCATAATATAAAAATAAAAACTGGTTGAAGAACATAATAAAAACTGTGATACTAAAATAGCACTTCTTGCCCAGAGCTGCCTGTTTATCTCTGTTGTGAAATTTCTAAATACTTTTTTCATCCTATTTCAGGAATCGTGAGCTGCTGGAGCTCGGCCTGGACAATGAGGACTCTGAGCACGAGAACGATGAGGACACCAATCAGAGTGAGTGTTTAATTTCTTTTAAGAGTCGTTTCAGTTGCGAGCCGAAGTGAAACTCTCAGGCTCAGATGGTGATGCATTGCATCATGGCTCTGGAGTTTGCAGAGCTGCTGTCCAATTAAACCGCTTTGCTACTCTGGACTTCACAGGCTCCACCCTGCAGGACAAGGACGAGGAGTCGGTCCCTGCTGAGACTGGACAGCACCATCCGTTTTTCCGTCGCTCGGACTCCATGACCTTCCTGGGATGCATCCCTCCTAACCCTTTCGAAGTGCCCCTCGCCGAGGCCATTCCTCTGGCTGACCAGCCGCACCTCCTGCAGGTCAGAGATGCCCTTTACCTGCGCTGTCCTCTATTACAGGTGCTTTGTGATGTCCTTCGAGACGGTTGAATCTTTAACTGCTGTTCTTCTTCATCTCGCAGCCCAATGCCAGGAAAGAGGACTTGTTTGGACGACCAAGTCAGGGTCTGTGTTCGTCATCGTACATGGCCAGTAAAGGCCTGCCGGATCTGACTGTGGACATGAATTGTTTGCAGGTTAACGTGGCTCACATACTTTTGCTTACAATACTGATTATTGGTGCCCTTTTCATTTTTAAAAAGTGATTTTAAATAAATTTGTAAATGTAAGACATTTTGTCAGACAAATTATCGCAAGCTAATGTAGTTTAATTTATTTTTTTCGTTTTTATGTATTTTAATATTTTTTCAAACAAATAATAATTTTATGTGCCATTGATTTTATTTTTTCGTTTAAGTATTTTAATATTTTATCAAATAAATAATAATTTTATGTGCCATTGATTTTATTTTTTCGTTTAAGTATTTTAATATTTTATCAAACAAATAATAATTGTGGCATTAATTTTTTTTTTTTATGTATTTTAATATTTTATCAAATAAATAACAATTTGACGTGCCATTTTTTTTACAAGTATTTTAATATTTTATCAAACAAATAATAATTGTGCCATTGATTTTTTTTTAAATGTATTTAAATATTTTATCAAACAAATAATAATTTTACGTGCCATTGCAAGCTAAATTCAACTTTAAAAAAGCAAAAAACATATTTATTTACTTATTTTTTCTAAGTTAGATATTTTTTTAAATAATTTTATGTATCAAAAAATATTTAATAATTTTGTTAATTTATTTTAAAATAAAATTACTTTTAATTTCAGTTTTATCTTATTAATTTAATTAAATTTTTATTTTAGTTTTATTATATTTAGTTGTATTTTACATAAAATTATTTATTTTAATTTTATTTTAAATAAATTTTTATATAAAATGAAGTTCTCAGTGCAGTCAGGAATGCTTCTCTGAGCATTTCTCAACAACAGGGAGCGATTAAAACAATATTTTTTACAATATTTTACTACGGGTAATTTTCATCCCAGATTCTACCCACAAAGATGTCGTATTCGGCGAACATGAAGAACGTGGTGAGTATGGAGTCTCGGCAGAGGGGTGGCGAGGAGCAGCCGGCTACGGAGCAGGACATGGATGCATCCAAACCGGGCCCTTCGCCTCACGATCTGGCGGCGCAGTTAAAGAGCAGCCTTCTCGCAGAGATTGGTTTGACCGAGAGCGACGGCCCACCGCTTCCCACATTTATGTAAGTCAACACACGCACCGATTCAATAAAACTGCTGCGAATGACTTGTTTGTGACATGTTGGTTTCCTCCAGTCCACACTGTAGCTTCATGGGGATGGTGATCTCTCACGATATGTTGCTGGGCCGCTGGAGGCTTTCTCTGGAGCTGTTCGGCCGTGTCTTCATGGAGGACGTGGGAGCAGAACCGGGATCCGTAAGTACAGCTCATTTTTGCGGTTTCTTTTGAGAGTAAGCATTTGTTCTACCTTTTATTTCCAGTGATGAATAGGGGTGCAACGGATCGTAGAGGATCCGTGATCCGCACAAACCAGACCCCACGGTTCGGCAAGCATGTGATTTGTAGATTATCTGTTAAGTTTAATTAGGGATGCACCGAAATGAAAATTCTTGGCCGAAGCCGAACAAAATGAAACACTGAAGGCCGAATGCCGAACACGATTTTCTCCCCCATGTAGGCCTATTTTGCTATTTTTTTTCACTATTGCATAAATTAAATAGCCAAAATCTGCTTTTTACTCTTTTGTCCTGCTTTACAAAAAAAATAACAAATAAAAAAAAAACATACTTTACACTAAACATTTTTAAACATCCTATTAGACATTATACCAACAAAGCACAATTTAACTTAAAATTAATAAGTTAGTAAAATAATATTTTTGGGCCATTTTTGAGACCCCTTCTTGAATCAGGCATGTATTTTTTTTCTGTACAAATAAATGCAGCCTTGCTGAGCAGAAGAGACTTCTTTTAAAACATTAGAAAATATTACAGATCCCAATTTGAACACTATTGGTAATTATTATTATTATTATTTTATTTTACAGAACAAGAGTAAAATTACAATACTAACATTTATGAATGTTGATGGAGCTTTTATTTTGTCGGAAATATGCAGGAACCAGGAAGTGCTTCTGTTTGTTGACAACAGCATGTAGATATTTCTCACAAGATGTTTGTCACACGCCATTAATTTTTTTAATAAAATGTAGCAAATGATGAGTAAGTGTTTCAGAGCAGAATTTCAGTGGAATGCTTCCACGCTGCAGACGTGTTTGCTGCATTAGTGCGCGCCTCTATTTGATCGTGTAACGTCATTGTTTGGAATAAATTATTCGGTGTTTTCACTTCAGGTTTTTTTCATATTTTCGGCCGAACAATTTCGGTTCAAGGTTTCAAGGTTTCTTTATTTGTCACATAATAGTTATACAGGGTATAATTAGAAGTGAAATGAAATCGAATCAGGTTGCCGAACATTCGGTGCATCCCTAAGTTTAACCATCATAGAGTGAAAGGTTATACTTGTCACGTGTTTTATCTTGCTATGCTTTTTGGCAAGTATTCTGGTCAGCTATGTCTTAAGTGGACACAAACAGCCGAGAAATAAACCAGATTCGTGCCAGTATTAGGTCCTTGCATTTGGTCTTAAAGAGACAGCAGCCGATAAACACCTGCTTCTGTCTGCTAATCAAACAACACAGCTTTAACACAGATTCATCTGTAATTAACTTACGCAGTAAGCATCATTGTGGTGTTTTATATATTTCTGCACCTGAATGCTACTGACTTTATTTGTATCTTGTATTCATCTATGCTTGTAATTTGTGTAATTGTTCTTGTTTTATTACTGACTTCATTAGTTAAGCTAGTAGTTTCTGCTGGGGGTTCTGCTGGAAGTACTTAAAGTAAGATTTTACTTACTGAAAAGTAAACCTGTTTTATTTTTTTTTATTTTGTGTTTTTTTGCTGATCCCAAAAATGATCTGATACTAGGGATGGGCGATTTGGCACAATTATTTTTTTTTTTTTTTTTTTTTACGTTTGACAGATTCTCGTTTTTTTTTTTTTTTTAACTAGTCAACTTGAAAATGTAATTACAACATGATACAAGTAACGTTTTCTTGATTAACCCTCTAGTTAAAGAAAATTCTATTCCAAGTGCAAAAGCAAAAAAATGCCTCTAACACTAGCTTGCTCTGTTATTTTTCTTTTCTAGCCGTCTTTTTATTTATTATATAATCAAAAAACTTTGCTACGTGTACTGTGCTAAGATGAGACTTGTTATAGCACTTGCATAAATCCACTTTGGATAAAAGTAGGGCTGCAGCTAATGATTATTTTTATTGTCGACTAATCTATCGATTATTTTTTCGATTAGTCGACTAATCTAGCCATTATTTTTTTATTAATCTATTTATTATTTTCTCATCAGTTGATGTTCTTTAGTTAAACTATCAATAAATAATAACAGTAAATTCTGGTATTAATCATTTTATTAACTTTTCTCATAATACTTTACAAAAAAAAAAAAAAGAAAGAGAAGGAAATAAAGAAAATAACAATAAAGAAAGATAACAAGAGAGAAAAATAAATATAAAGTGAGAAAAATTTAATGACAATGAATAAAACATAAGAAAAGAGAGAAAAATAAAAATTATAACTAATAAACAAAAATATATATATTTACAGGGCAGTGATACAATCAATAGAAATTATGTCTGCTTTCATATTGTTATTGTTTGGAACTTACAGCAGTTGTTTACAGGTGCGATACTTTTCTCTCTTTACTGTTATCATTGGTATATTGTCAGTGTTTAATTCTAATGTGTAATAATATTTCGGTTCCAAATCGTGATTCCTCAATGTATAAAAATGATATCGTGGCAAAACATTAAATTCAAATGAATCGGAAAAATCGCCCAGCCCTATCTGATCCATGACTCAAAATCCGTCGTTTCGTGATCTGTAGCACCACTCGTGATACACCTCTGCTTTGAACGCTGCAGATCCTGACCGAACTGGGCGGGTTCGAGGTGAAGGAGTCCAAGTTCCGGCGTGAGATGGAGAAGCTGAGGAACCTGCAGTCACGTGACCTGGCTCTGGAGGTGGACCGTGACCGGGAGCAGCTCATCCAGCAGACCATGCGCCAGATCAACGCTCACTTCGGCCGCCGCTGCACCACTACACCCATGGCAGTGCACCGCGTAAAAGTGACTTTCAAGGATGAACCTGGAGAGGGCAGTGGAGTGGCGCGGAGCTTTTACACGGCTATCGCGCAGGCTTTCCTCTCCAACGACAAGCTGCCCAATCTGGACTGCGTACAGAGTGTTAGCAAGGGAATGCAGGCTAGCAGTATGTGTCCATTTCCTCTTGATTTGGTTTAATGGTTTTCATATTGATCATTGTTTGCTCATGATGCTTCTGTGTGCTTGCAGATCTTATGCAGCGGCTGAGGAACCGAGACCGTGAGCGTGAGAGGAGGAGCGGAGGACTGAGAGCTGCGTCCAGACGAGACCGTGACAGGTGGCTTTACCTGATCCTCTCTACTGAGCGATATATATCATATTCATGGTGCAATTTCTGGCAACATACATTTAAGCAATATCATTTGTTTTATGGGGATTTTTTTAAATACCATTATTAAAAAAAAAAAAAAAAAAAAAAAAAAAATTTATGTATTTGCAGGCAAATTAATTTTAAGCAATAGCATTATTATGATTATTTAAAATTGCATGTTTTCTGGCAAAATGTTTTAAGCATTAATATTAATTTTATGGAGATTGTTTTTAATGCCATTATTAAAAATATAATTATGTAAAATAAACGATCATCCTTTATGGTATACTCATTTATTTTCTGGCTAAATACATTTAAGCAATATTAATTTTATGAGAATGTAAAAAAAAAAATCACTAACATTATTAAAAAAAAATTATATCTTGGCAACACTTTATAATAAGGTGTCATTTGTTAACATTAGTTAATGTATTAACTAATATGAACAAGCAATTAGCATAAAATGCATTACACTATTTATAAATCTTTGTTAATGTTAATACAAATACAGTTGTTCATGTTAGTTCACAGTGCGTTAACTAATGTTAACAAACAACTCGTGATTTTAATAATGCATTAGTAAATGCTGAAATTAACATTAAGATTAATAAATGCTGTAGAAGTATTGTTCATTCTTAGTTCGTTAATTAATGTGAACTAATTAACCTTATTTTAAAGTGGCACCAACATCTTTTATGCATTTTCTGACAAAATATGTTTTATTAATGTTATTGGGATTAAAAAATAAATGTCATTAATGTATTTTCTGACTAAATTAAGTTATGCAATATCAAGTTTGGGGGATTTTGTTTAGATGGCATTTAAAATTATAAAAAAAATATATATTTAAAAACATCTTCTAAAAACGTTATTTTTTTCCAAACATCACCTAGTTTTATGTTTGTCACCCCATGGCCTGAAAGAGATGATTATAATGTTTTCAGGGACTCAAGGAGACAGCTGTCCATCGACACACGGCCGTTCAGACCTGCATCAGAAGGGAACCCGAGTGATGAACCGGAGCCGCTACCAGCTCACAGACAAGCTCTAGGAGAGAGACTTTACCCACGAGTGCACGCCATGCAGCCGGTACAGACCAGCGTTCATATCACAGGAACATGTGTCTTTGAGAAGCTGATCTAGTGTGTAATGAGTGCTTTTCTCTACAGGCGTTTGCCAGTAAGATCACAGGGATGCTGCTGGAGCTGTCTCCCGCTCAGCTGCTGCTGCTCCTGGCCAGCGAGGACTCGCTCAGAGCCCGTGTGGAAGAAGCCATGGAGCTGCTCATAACTCACGGAAGGTGAATCAAGAACATGTCACACATGCAAATATTAATTCCTCGCTGTGATGCATATTGGAGCATCTAAAAAAAAAGACATGTATTTAATTCCTGTGGCTCAGTAGTAGAGCATTGTATTAGCAGCGCAAAGGTTGTGGGTTCAATTCCCAGGGAACACATGTAATGACAAAAAATGTATAACCTGAATACACTAAGTCTCTTTGGATAAAAGCATCTGATCAATGCATAAATGTAATTCATAATGTAAATAATTGCATGAAGAATTACTGCGTACATAATTATGAAATTACTATTATAGTATTCCATAATTATGTACATGCATATCTACCATTTTAGTTCTTACTAATTAGTGAATATAGTGTTATGGTAATAGAGTTAATTAAAATGAAATATTAAATGTATATAATTAAATACTATGATAATTATGCTATTTATTTCATTTAATTATGTAACTAGTTTTCAACATTATAATATTTAATTATTATTAAATAAGATATTTCTAATTAAAGTTACATAATTATTGAATGTTATTGAATACATTTTTACATGGTTAAATATTAATAAAATAAAGTACTTTGTTAAATCTTTTTAAAATGTAATACTATAATTATACATAATAGAAACATAAACTACATTTAATTATGTACATAATTATTTCGTTTTTGTTGTGGTGTTATTATAGTATTTAATAATTACTATATACATTTAAGAATCAAACTGTTTAATTATAATTAGTTTTACAAAATTATTAAAAAAAACAAATTTGATATATATAATTCAGTACTATAATAAAAACTAGTTAAAGTACTGTTGTTGTTTAAAGCATTACATTTCTGTATTGTTTAGTATTTGATTTTATGGTGACTTGGATATTTTTGTGAAATAAACCATCTCTTTGTTGATTGTGGGATATTTAACGAGCTTCTCGTTAACAGGGAAAATGGCGCTGACAGTATCCTGGACCTTGGCCTCCTCGACACTCCTGAAAAAGCACAGGTATGTTGTGGACTCTTCTCTGGTCCTTTGCATCAGGTTCGATTCAGCGTATTTAACCATTTTGGGCTGTATTGGGTTTTGGAGTTGCTCTGTGGTTTCTCGGACATGAAAAATAATCTGATTTTAATTGTAATTTCAATATTCCACCAGCAGGAGAACCGAAAGAGACACGGCTCGACCCGCAGTGTGGTGGACATGGAGCTGGACGACCCAGAAGACGGGGACGATAACGCTCCTCTGTTCTATCAACCCGGCAAGAGGGGTTTTTACTCGCCCCGTCCAGGCAAGAACACAGAGGCCAGGCTCAACTGCTTCCGTAACATCGGCAGGTACGAGTTCACCTGAGCGTCTGTGTGAGTCTGAATCGAGACTGACCACTCGATATCGTGGTCACATGACGACATGAAACGATAGATGATCTGTGCAAAAAGTGTAGTTTTTAAAATATATATGTTTTGGGCCATTATGAATTGGCACAGCATCTGTCAAACTAAAAGCCCAATCTCTTCATCAAGGCTGTGTGTTTTAAAGCGAAGAGGCGATCCGCTCGTGATCCGGTGTTTTCCGCACCTCAGAGCGGCTCTGTTCACAGTGAATGAAAGCAATGAACTCGTTTAGAGCTCGTGCTGTGAGTTTAGCGTGCTTTTGGGAACACATCGGCCACCAGTTTATGTTTTTACTAGACTTGAAGTGAGACAAGTTTTTGTTTTTGTAAGCTTGTTTTCACTGAAGCTGGAGGTTCCTTCAAAAATAAAAGCTCTACTGCCGTTTCTGTCAAATTAAAAGCTTTGTGCAGTATGAATTACTGACAGCTAGCGGTTTAAATGCAGTACAAATTCAAAATATCTCTCAAGTGTAGCAATTAGGAAAGAAGTATTGTAATTTTCCTACTGTAGTGTAAAGCTAAATTAATATACCAATGAAATATACATTGTCCCTTATTTTACAATACACGGCTACTGCTGTTATTGTTGTTCTATTCTATTCTAATTCATTTGTCTTCCTAAAACAGCAGTGTGACTGTATTTTAGACTGAGACCGTATATCAAATCAAAACAGGGTTGAGTCCTCTTTAAAGTTCAGGTACAAGTCAATTCAGACTTTTTTCTTAGTTAAGAAACACGGGTTGGAGTTCATTTTGAACTCTCAAAGTGCATTAGATTATAATATTTTAACTTTAAAATGTACACAATTTGAATTTTTTCCTAATTCTTTTTGTCGTCTTTTTTTCTTAAATATCTCAATAAGATTGTATCGTGAGATTGATATGGTTACATCCATATGAACTTCTAACATGAACCCTGATTCTTCTGCCTGCAGGATACTTGGCTTATGTCTGTTGCAGAATGAGCTTTGCCCCATCACACTCAACAGACACGTCATCAAGGTGTTGCTCGGCAGGAAGGTGAATATATAAATGTTAATACACTGTAATAGTGACCGGTTTAACCTCATATCACTGCAGGATATTACTGTGGTCGGGCCCTATTAATTGTTTTTGTTTTTCCCTAATTCTGTTAGAATTTTTCTGGGTTCAATCAATTTTTTATTTTTTTTTATCTGGATTCCGTTTTAATAAAAGCTTAATAAAACTAAGTTTTAGCAAAAGCATGTCTGATTAATTTAACTCATGACGTTTCATGATAACAATGAATTAGACATGCTTTTTGATTGCTAATATTTTATTAAAACAATAAAACGGAAAACAGATTTTTTTTTCTAATTTAGGAAAAATAAAACCGATTTCATAGGGCTCTAAAAAGGCAGTTTTTTTTAATGCAGTTTAACATCAATTTATTAAGATTTTACTCAAATAATTTTTAGGGCCCTATTTAATTTTTATTTCTGGATTCCGTTTTAACCGTTACATTTTAATAATCAAGTCTAATTAAATGAACTCATGAAACTTAAACGAAATGAATTTGACACGCTTTCTGATTACTAACATTTAATTGATCCATTAAAACGGAAAACAGAATAAAAAAAAACAAAAAACAGCCAAATTTAGGGAAAAATAAAACTGATTTCACAGGACTCTAAAAGGTAATATTTGTTATGAAGTTTAATATATTGTTTTATTAAGTTTAACAAAATAGTTTTTTAATGACCCTATTAATTTTTTTTTTTTTTGAACTTTTCCCCCAAATTAATAATTTTTTCCAAGTTAGCTGTTTATTCAAAGTTTAAGTTTCATGATTTATATCAATCAGACGGAGATAAAAAAAGAGACCAATTAATTTAACAGGACCCTGAAAAGCTCATTTGTTTTTGTAACCATTTATCAAGTTTAACAATTTTTTTAGGGCCCTATGAATTTTCCTAAATTATTTTTATTTTTTATTTTATAAATATTATAATAAAAAGCATATCTAACAATTGCATTTATAAAATGAACAATCGATGTTCTGCTTTATGAATTTATAATTTAATACTAATCTATTGTCCAAAATTGTGGTAATCAAATGAATACAAAAAATGTAAGTTTCTTTCCCCTCTTTAAAATCTATATACTTCTAACTGTAAGTTTAGTTTGTATGACTGGATATTGTGTTCTCATCACAGAAATCTCACTGCGGTTTGTGTTCTCGTCTGCAGGTTAACTGGCACGACTTCGCGTTCTTCGACCCGGTGATGTACGAGAGTTTGCGACAGCTGATCCGTCACTCTCTAACCGAGGAGGCGGAGGCCGTGTTTGCAGCGATGGACCTCGCCTTCGCTATCGACCTCTGCAAGGAGGAAGGATCTGGACAGGTAACACTGCGTTCTCCTTTGCGTCAGCGTTAGAGCGGAGTCTGTGCACACGACTGAACGTTTGCTGCTGCTTCTGCAGGTGGAGCTCCTGACCGGCGGGGTCAACATGCCTGTGACGCCTCTGAACGTGTACGAGTACGTGAGGAGATACGCAGAGCACCGGATGCTGGTGGTGGCAGAACAGCCTCTGCATGTGAGTGAGATCTAAAATACAGGAGAGAAGTGCAAAGAGCCACAATTTGACCATTAATCTGGACTAGGCCTGCTGTGATAGTCGGTGTGTACTAGGGCCTGGACCAGAGGTCGCGTTAACTCAGCGGTTCTCAATTCCAGTCCTCGCGCCCCCCCGCTCTGCATATGTCGTATGTTACTCTTATCGCTTCAGATGTTTGTTCTATTCGAACGTAAGTGCCCTGCGAAGTGGACATCACAGGATATTCCTCCATGATTCCAGTTCGAAGCGAACGTATATATTCCATTCAAAGTGCATTGAAGTGTGCAAGACGTGAATTAAAATTGTATATATTTACAGAGGTATGTGATGTCACACTCGTCCGTGCGTGAAGACGTCGCGCAGCGCAAATCCATGAATGAATGTTCAGAAATAAAGTAAACTTCAGAGGATTTCCCTGCTCAGGGAGTAGGGAGCAATGGACACTGTGTAGGGAGCAATGGACACTGTGTAGGGAGCAATGGACACTGTGTAGGGAGCAATGGACACTGTGTAGGGAGCAATGGACACTGTGTAGGGAGCAATGGACCCTGTGTAGGGAGCAATGGACCCTGTGTAGGGAGCAATGGACACTGTGTAGGGAGCAATGGACACTGTGTAGGGAGCAATGGACCCTGTGTAGGGAGCAATGGACCCTGTGTAGGGAGCAATGGACCCTGTGTAGGGAGCAATGGACCCTGTGTAGGGAGCAATGGACCCTGTGTAGGGAGCAATGGACACTGTGTAGGGAGCAATGGACCCTGTGTAGGGAGCATGTCAATCGGAACACAGTTCATGCACGGAGCGCACTTCTAACGAGCTGATTATCTGAATCAGGTGTTAACAAAGAGAGACATGCAAAATATGCAGAGCGGGGGGGTGCGAGGACTGGAATTGAGAACCTCTGCGTTAACTGAACATTTTTGGTTCGTCATTGACAGAATTGTTTTTAGCAATGATGGAAAAATCTGAAGGCTGTCTGTCACTATGATAGTGATCTATTGTAATTTATCACTTTAATTCCCACCCGTCCAGCTGGTGGCGAGTGCGCTCCAATGCGCTCCAATCATCAGCTCCAGAACAAAAATAAAACTCTTGCTATGCGTTTGATTACGCACAGGCGAGTAACCACTAGTAGTAAAGTGAAAGCACTGCGCTGCCGCTCCTCTTGATGATCTATCCCGCCACAATTAAAATGTGCCTGTTTTACTCCCCCTCGAGGTATTCTAGGTGTATATGGCTTTAATCTTTCAGACGAATCCAATCGGAATCATATTATAAATTGTCATGGCACTTTCAAGTGTTATCATTGCAGTGGGTGGGTGTTTCCGTTCAACAGTTCAAAACACGTCAAATAAAGCGCGCGCATCCATAAAACATGCTTCACACGGCTTCGTGCCGTAAATAAAGGCCTCCTGTAGTGAATCCATGCATTTAGGTAAGAAAAATATCCATATTTCAAAGGTTATAAACACTTCTCTCTCACTTCAGTCACACGTCGATTAACCGGTGGGAAAATTCTGGACCTTTTTTTTGCAGCTTGCATTTTTTTGCATGCTCATTTACATTTGTGCATTTGGCAGATGCTTGTAAATCCAGTGCGACTTCCATTGTATTCAAGCAAAGTTTTTCCGTGCATGAATTACCTGAGCATTGAACCCATCTTATACTGTTCTAGGAAAGATTAAAGAACATGTTTTCTCATCTGTGCCATTGCTTTTAAAATCCTCCCAATAATAAAGAGATCCGTGCAGACGTGTAAGTGAGCGTGTTGTTTTGCAGGCCATGCGGAAGGGTCTTCTAGATGTGCTTCCCAAGAACGCTCTGGAGGACCTGACGGCGGAGGACTTCAGACTGCTGGTCAACGGCTGTGGAGAAGTCAACGTCCAGATGCTCATTAGTTTCACCTCCTTCAATGACGAGTCCGGTACATTTCAGGATCTCCAGATCGTTATCATACGAGCTTGAATTCACAATGAATGGAACCTTTATTCCACTTTCAGCAATTGTTAATTTTTGAAAATTCCAATTAGTCACAATAATATTTTTTGAAAGACAAAGTATTTCCATCCTTGTATTTGTTTGCACAATTTGGGCCAAGATTAATCTTACAAGGTCTTAAATTAATTAAGGCTTGATGAGTTAAGACCTCAATCTTTAAGACGTTCTGCTATTAAATGTTGCATGCACTGCAAAAAATGAATATTTGTTTTGTCTTCTGATACAAATATCTAAATTCTTAAATCGAGATAGAGTTACTTTTAAAATGCATAATGAAGAAATCAAGTCTTGCTTTCTGGGAAATTTTTGTTACTGGAAAATCTGAAATCAAATTAAAACGTATTAAAAACAACAACAAAAGATTTCAGCTCGTTGCCAAGGCGATATTTCTAATTTATTTAGCTTAACTTGAAGTACTAAAATGTCTTAAACTGAATTAAAATGAATAGAAACTAGAATTAATAAAAATGACAAAAGCACACAACAAAATTGTTTAAACTAACTAAAATAGAAAATACAAAAAATTAAATTCTAAATATAAATACCTGTAACCGTATATCAGTGATACTAAAATAAGTGTCAACACATGGGACACAAACAGAGCTTTAATTGCTAATCTTTAATGAAATATTCAATTTAATTTGCAACTTTGGATGGAAGCATAACTCTTGAATATAAAGCACTTTTGTTCATTCTTACACATTTGCTATATTTTTGTTGTTTTAAGATAAATATTGGTGAATTATTATTCTAATAGTGTATAATTGAGAGTTTTTGTAAGACGTCATTGACTACAAAGCATATATCCTGTTGTGTTTTTAATATTATGCAGTGATTTTCCTCCTCGTATGGCATGAAATAAATCCGATCCAGTTGTTAATGTTGGTAACTGTATGTTCTTCTTCATTGGTGATCGTTCAGGGGAGAACGCAGAGAAGCTGCTGCAGTTCAAGCGCTGGTTCTGGTCCATCGTTGAGAAGATGAGCATGACGGAGCGGCAGGACCTGGTAAACACTTCTCCTTTTTCCTCAATCGATGCATCGAGTCATTGCTCTGCATTGATTCTGAGATCATTAGAATGCATCACGGTGATTCTGAGCTTAGCTTTGAACAGTGAGAGCACTGCATGCTTTAGAAACCGTCATACTCCGCTCGCTTCAAGACTCTTCTTCATGAGCGTTTGAGTGTGCGGTTAAAAACTAGCCTAGAGCGCCACCTGCTGTTAAACTTAGCTCCGAATCGATTCCAGAGAGAGTTGTGATGCATTCAGATCATCTCAGAATTAAGCCTGGGCCACAAAATCAGTATTTATTGACGGTACACCTTCATCTATAACGATATAATGTATTTTTGATATAGCACATAGTATAGGCACGTGCTATGAGTGATGCAGACAACACACATGAACACACACTGAAATGAGTGCTGTGCCTGCCTCTGATGAAAAAAATAATATTAGTCCAATTTAAAATAAAATAAAAAAGCACGATGGAATATTAGGTGTGCACTAAATATTGAGAAAATCATCTTTAAAGTTGTCCAAATGAAGTTCTTATCAATGCATATAACTAATCAAAAATTAAGTTTTGATATATTTACGGTAGGAAATGTACTAAATATCTTCATGGAACATAATCTTTACTTGCGTTTGATCTAAAAGGATAATTCTGACAAATACAGTGTATTGTTGTTTATTGCTACAAATATAGCTGTGCTGCTTATGACTGCTTTTGTGCTCCAGGATATAAGGAAGGTCATATGTTTAAATTAGATTGAACCAAAAAAGTCTTAAATAGGGTAAATTAAAAATTTAAACTTTTTTTCCCATTGCAGTTTTAAAAATGTTGTAAAAAGTCAATAATTATCGATACCGAATGATATGAAGCACTATTATCATTGATGCATTTTTTCGGTACATTGCCCAGCCCTGCTCTGAATCGATCCCTGAATGCATTGTCCCAGCTCTACTCGATATGCATTGTCCCAGCTCTACTCGATATGCATTGTCCCAGCTCTACTCCATATGCATTGTCCCAGCTCTACTCCATATGCATTGCCCCAGCCCTACTCGATATGCATTGTCCCAGCTCTACTCGATATGCATTGCCCCAGCCCTACTCGATATGCATTGTCCCAGCTCTACTCGATATGCATTGCCCCAGCCCTACTCCATATGCATTGCCCCAGCCCTACTCGATATGCATTGCCCCAGCCCTACTCCATATGCATTGCCCCAGCTCTACTCGATATGCATTGTCCCAGCTCTACTCCATATGCATTGCCCCAGCTCTACTCGATATGCATTGTCCCAGCTCTACTCCATATGCATTGTCCCAGCTCTACTCCATATGCATTGCCCCAGCCCTACTCGATATGCATTGTCCCAGCTCTACTCGATATGCATTGTCCCAGCTCTACTCCATATGCATTGCCCCAGCTCTACTCGATATGCATTGTCCCAGCTCTACTCGATATGCATTGTCCCAGCCCTACTCGATATGCATTGTCCCAGCTCTACTCCATATGCATTGCCCCAGCTCTACTCGATATGCATTGCCCCAGCTCTACTCGATATGCATTGCCCCAGCTCTACTCGATATGCATTGCCCCAGCTCTACTCCATATGCATTGCCCCAGCTCTACTCGATATGCATTGCCCCAGCTCTACTCGATATGCATTGTCCCAGCTCTACTCCATATGCATTGCCCCAGCTCTACTCGATATGCATTGTCCCAGCTCTACTCGATATGCATTGTCCCAGCTCTACTCGATATGCATTGTCCCAGCCCTACTCGATATGCATTGTCCCAGCTCTACTCCATATGCATTGCCCCAGCCCTACTCGATATGCATTGTCCCAGCTCTACTCGATATGCATTGTCCCAGCTCTACTCGATATGCATTGTCCCAGCTCTACTCGATATGCATTGCCCCAGCCCTACTCGATATGCATTGTCCCAGCTCTACTCGATATGCATTGGCGTAAAGCTGTGCCAGATGTTAACGCTCCGGTGTGTGCCGCCCGCAGGTGTACTTCTGGACGTCCAGCCCGTCTCTGCCGGCCAGTGAAGAAGGATTCCAGCCCATGCCCTCCATCACCATCCGGCCGCCGGACGACCAGCACCTGCCCACCGCCAACACCTGCATCTCTCGCCTGTATGTGCCACTGTACTCTTCCAAACAGATCCTCAAACAGAAACTCTTACTAGCCATCAAGACCAAGAACTTCGGCTTCGTGTAGTCCAAAACCAAACCCGTTTAATCGTCGTGTAATATTACTAGCTCCATTTTTGTAGATTTATTTTTTGTCTATACAATTTTATGAAATTTAAAAAGTGCTGTCGCATCCCTGGCAGTCATTTTCTTTGGTCTGCGTTACAAACGCTTGTTCTTAGTTTGTTTTTCCCGTTATCCGAGTATAACGCAACATTCCTGCGTTGGCTTTTGTAAAGTTGAAGCCTGCAGCTCTATTGGCTTGAACTGTAACTTCCCGTGACTTTGGCCTGACGGTAAACTGTCCGCCAAACCCAGCCAAAGACGACAGCAGGAGTATTTAAAGAAAGCTTACACTGTGATTTATGATTTTTGTTTCCCTGCCCTAAACATAAATATCACTGAGAGTTCACTGCTGCCTTTGTGGAAAGTCATTTTTTCTTGTATAGAGGGAATTTCAAAAATAAACTTGGATGCAAACTAGTCTTGTGCTTCTTTCTGAGTAATTAACACTTTACAAAAAGGTCTCATTTGTTAACAGTAGTTAATAAATTAATTGTTTTCCCCCAGCATTTATTCATCTTTGTTAATGCGCCTTAATAATGTTCATGTTCACCGTGCATTAACTAATGTTATCATACTACTCTTTATTTAAATGTTGAATTTAACATGAATTAAAGTTGTTCATGTTAACAAACTAAATCTTATTGTAAAGTGTTTCTAATACTTCTATATATACATATGTAACAGTGTATGGAATGTCCCACTGTCTTGAAAGGCGTTTTAATTTTATTTGTTTTGAAATGTAATTGTTTTTTTAAATAAAAAAAGTCCCACTTTTTATGGCACACTTGCAAAATACTAAATGTATTTTAAAGCATTGCTTCATGTAACCTTTTTTATGCTGTGAAAAACGTATGCTGCGTTTTACAGTCTGGTAGTTTTGTTATAAAATACTGCATTTAAATCACACGAAGGAAATTAAAGCAAGCCACAGACTTATATACATAACCATTTTTGTAGTATTGAATATCCAGGTGACCTACTATTACTGTATGTGCTGTCCTAAAATACAATGACATAACTACATTTATAGTGTGAAGAATGAAATGGTCAAATAATGAATTATACATCATTTGAGGCGTTCAGACTTAATGCTCATTTTTTTTTTTTTTTAAATGCAAAGCAGCGGTGTAAGTCCAAGGTGGTAAATAAATGCTATTTGCTCAATTAGACATGCAACATATGTCACTATAGTTACTGTTATTACTAGTTTGAAACATGTTGCACATTTAATTACTGCTTTTAAAGCCATGGAGTAAAACACGTCCGTTTATGACTCGGCAGGCTTGTCAACACTTAAGTTGTGCTTGTTATATGTACTATTATAACAATAAATTATGCATTTAGTACGTAATTAATACTCAGTACTTCAATGTATAATTACACGTAACAAGGACACCTTAAAAAAGTAACCAAAATCTTCACTTAGTTTAATTAATTAAAGCTGGTGTTATTTGATGAATAACACCAAATGAAGGTATGAAGGTATGTACATAATATACAATTCATTTGCATATACAAATGAAGCCACCGGCTGACTCAAGTAGAAAATAAGATCTTGATTAACTGAAAAGCATAAGTGAACATGAGCTAACAAGTTTTGTATTTCAATAAAAATGCAATTGTTAATATTACTACATTGCTTTCATGGTGTGGAAATACTGTAAAAACAAGAGGAGTGCGGAGCTACATAAGGTTTATCACCAAAACCACAAATATTTCCAAGTATATTTTGATGTCAGCTAACAATGTGCTTTTCATTGAAGATGTGTTTTGGGCAAGATGCCATAAAGAAAAAAAAAGGATCAGTTTAAAGACTGTTTATTTTGCACTGACAAAAATACTACGTCTTTAATATTAACAGATGCAACGATCAAGACTTAACAAATACATTATAACCTTTGGGGAAAAAAACGTAACACTGGGACTTTTCAGAGCACATGCCAAACAAATCTGTAAAACAAAAACTGTCATAGGTAACCCCCATTAAGTGTTTCTGCATGCATCTTTCTACAAATCAAATCGAAATAAAACGGCTGCTGGTCTTTGACTATAAAAATAAAGCCATCTTTATACTGGCATCAAAGCACGTTTCTTACAAAAGAAGCACAACATCATCTTTCCAGCAAGTCTTCGTACGGGATCCAATAAGAACGAGAAGCTGCTGTGACGTCATGATTAAACACAAGCTGCACGATACAATAGTTAAAAGCAGAGCGATGTCTAGCGTCCAGACTTGCGTCCGGCCCAGGATCTGGAGCGCGAGCGGGACGGCGAGCGGGAGGCGGAGCGGACGCGGGGCTCTTCCTCACGGGATCCGGTCGATGCCTGCAGCTCTTCCGCCGGCGGACTGGCCGATCTGGACCGGGAGCGCCGGCTCTTGGCCTTGTGTTTGGAGTCGCGGGACGGAGAGCGCGAAGCTGATCGGTGGCGTCTGCGGCCGTGATCACGTGACCTGGGTCTGAGTACAAAACACGTGATTTACTGACTGTTTCCACCACTGAAAATCCTCTTTGTCCCATGCATTTTAATCTTTGACTGCAATAACTTAGGTTTGCACGATACTAGAATTTTACCGATATTTTTAAAATCATTTTGGCCGGTACCGATAAATACATTTCGGTCAAATTAGGGATGCACCGATATGAAAATTTTGAAAAACTATTTATATTTTAAAGCCAATAACCGATATGTTGGCCGATAAATCTATATCCAAATTTGTATATACTTTTTGAGAGCCTGATTAAAATAAAAGGTCTCATCATTAAAAGCCACATCCCAAATACTTCAACATAAGCAGCCTAGTTTGAACAAAGTAAAAAAAAAAGTACTCTCCCATTACCAAATTTCACCATTAAAAAAAGTCTCACAAATAAAATAATGCAAACGAGTCATTAGACATCGTTACATGTGTAAAGAATCAAAATGCATGTCCATGGATGAATAAAACGGAAGAGCCATCTGCATGGACAATAATGAAATATATTAATTACTAAACCATATTGTTGATGAAAATAAAAGTGGTGGTTATTATTAATAATGCTTCAGTGATTTTGAAAAAGTAACAAATGAATAGGCTACCATTGTGTTTGAGCTGCGTGCGCTGTATGAACACCGGTAAACGGAAGCGCTTGTTATAGCCGGTTAATTAGGCTACATGAGAATCAGATATTTATAGAACATAAACATAATATATGTATGGAAATGCAAAGGTTATTTTGAACTAAGTTATCGCTAGTCAGATGTGTAACTCGCGCACTTGGCTTCCCGTAACAACGCGTTGAAACACGGCAACTAAACCCAAACAATTCACAACGTTTTATTATAATAATGTTCTCATTAAGGCCCGTACACACCGGGACGAATTTCGCGCGCGATATTCGCCGACGTTTAACGCCTCGTGACTATACAAAGGGCGCCAATGTGAGTGTGCACACCGACGCGAAAAGCGCCACGCGTAAAAGCGTCATTTAAAAAAAAACGCCTCGGGTTCGTTCTTTTGGTTTGACGCGCCGCGTCAAAAACTATCCGACCAATGAGATTGGCGCTTTTGCTCACGTGTCTGGAGCTGCTGAAGTTACAGTAAAACACAACTTGGGGGCGCTCAAACACAAAACAGTCTTGCCGAGCACACATACGTAACGACGAAGAAGATATAAGCCAAGTAGCGTCTACACTGCCGACGTCTTTCCTCATTCAACAGAACAATAATTTCTTCATCGCTGGAGCTGCTGGTGCTTGAAATATCCATGTTTTCTTTGTATGATTTTGACAAGTGCGTAAATACTTGCTCTCTTCTTCTGAGTGACAAACGAGTGTCAGAAGCGTAAAGTTGCGCAGCACCACCTTGTGTACCGGGGTATTTCTGTTATACATTAAGCGCCATCTAATGTCAGGGAATGAATTTGCATGTTCACTCGTCTCATCGTCAGCGAAAATCGCTTGTGTGTGAACACAAAAAACGCGTTGAAAAATGCTGGCGAATAACGTGCGCCGATATTCGTCCCGGTGTGTACGGGCCTTAAGAATGTTATATACACGTAATGTTCTTATTATAATTGTATGTAGCCCTCATGACAGACTTGCTCTGCATAAGTGTATTGTCCTTTTTAAAGTGATTCAATCATATCAAAACCATAACGGCGAACAGCGCACATCTGAAGGAAATAATTCATTATTTATCGGCTTAAAGATATCGGCCAAATGTTCTTATCGGGCCGATACGGATAACAGAAAAACTGAGCATTTATCGGCCGATACCGATATAGTGGCCGGTATATCGTGCATCCCTCGGTAAAATGTATATATCGGATATTGAAACAACACCAAGTCTCTCTAGTGCAGAAATTATCAAATAAATAATTTTACATTTTGGTTAGTTTTGAGCAAAAACGTATTTTATTAAACATTATTAAAATGAGAGTACATTGAAAGACTCTGACCACAAAACCAATCATAAGCGTCAACATTTTGAAATTGAGATTTATACATCTGAATGCTGAATAAATAAGTTTGTTATGATCGGACAATATATTACAAATCTGGAATCTGAGAGTGAAAATATTGAGAAAATCATCTTTAAAGTTGTTCAAATGAAGTTCTTCGCAATGCATATTACTAATCAATAATTATGTTTTGATATATAAAAAGGTGGAAAATTACAAAATATCTTCATGGAACATGATCTAAATATCTAATGATTTTTGGCATTAAAATAAAAATGTATAATGTTGATCCATACAATGTATTGTTGGCTATTGCTACAAATATAGCTGTGCTGCTTATGACTGCTTTTGTGCTCCAGGGACACAAATATTTTCCTTTTTGAAACCACAACAAGTCTCTCCTGTGCAGAAATTATAACTAAATTATTTTAAATTTTTGAGCAAAAACGTATTTGTTAGATGTAATAAACTATTAAAAACGAGAGTACATTGAAAGCTTTAACAATAACTAATAAAATCAACATCTGCTGTGTTTATTTTTCTTCCGTTTAGTTATTTTTTTCTCAGACAGATGCAGTTGAAAACTTTGTGGATTTAAAATTAATAGATAGTCTAAAGCAAAAGAGATATAAAGAGCTCTAAAATAAAGCATTTTTACATTTATGTTTAATATTAATATATTACTCAATAAATCTGTATATATGAAATTAATTTACAAGTGTCATGTTTGTGATTTATTCATGTAATCTATTAGAGATGCACGATATATCGGCCACCATATCGATATCGTTCATCTTTACTGTTATCCGTATCGGCCCGATGAGAATATTTGATATCTTAAAGCTGATAAATATTGCATTATTTCCTTCAGAGACGCTTCAGATGCGCACTGATCACCATGATGGTATTAAAATGCTTGAAATATGATTGAATCACTTCAAAAAGGACAATACACCTATGTGCAACATGTGCAGAGCAAGTCTGTCATAAAGACTACATACAATTATAATAATAACATTACTGTAAATAATGTTGTGTAATCTTTGTGCGCTGAGCGGAGCTACACCTCCATGACCGTTCAATTCGTTTGAGCATTTGTAATATTGCTTATTTTATGTATATCTGCTTTATCTCATATATAATGCATTTGGTTAAGTTAAGTTTACTGCTGATCTTCAGCCCAGAGCACGCAGCTCAAACAGAAACACACAACATTAATAACTATGATCAGGAATATCATTCTAATGAGAACATTATTATAATAAAACGCTGTGAATTCTTTGGGTTTATTTGCCGTGTTGTTATGAGAAGAGCGCGTCCACAACATCAGATACACATTCTGACTATAGCACGTAATAACTGCGTACATATATAAGTATAAAAGCATATCTGAAGCTCATATGATGTATTTCCTTGAGGTAAATAATCTACTAGCAAGCGTCAGTGTTCATTCAGCTCGTGTTATATACACATAACATTATAAAGACAACGCTACCGTAATAAACAGTTGTGAATTCTTTGGGTTTATTTGCCGTGTTCCTCGCGTTGTTACGGGAAGTTACACATCTGACTAGCGCATAATAATTATATAATTAATATAATTTAATGATTGTCCGTGAAGAGGCTATTAAGTTTTATTGATCCATGGCGCATGCATTTTGATTCTTTACACGCAATTAAAGATGTTCAATGCATTGTTTGCATTATTTTATTTATTTTGTAATTTTATTTAAAAATGTATTTTTAAATAAATTCATTTAAGAGGAAATGTGGTAATAGGAGAGTAAAATTAATTTTAAAACATACACTGACTGTTCAAACTAGGCTGCTTATGTAAAAGTGTTCGGGACGTGGCTTTTAATAATGAGACTTTTTTTGTAATCAGGCTCTCAAAAATGTGATTTAGATTTATCCGCCGAACATATCGGTTATCAAATATTAATAATTTTCGTATCGGCCAAAATGTTCATATCGGTGCATCCCTATGAACTATAGCTTCTGACCTTTAAATCAATACAGACTCGTGATTTTATTACATCGATACTATTTTATTTATTCAGAAACAAGTATTTTAATGATATTTGTGTATTTTATTAGAATTGGGTTAACATGGTATGATGTCTCAGTATTTATCTCATAAAAAGGTACTCTCTAACTTTATTTTGCATTTTGAAAATGTACTTTTTGGATATTTTATTCAAGATAATGTGAATAACAAAGCGTTTGTCATTAATCTACTTGTTTTATTAGTTAAGTTTCACCCTGTTTCACAGTGTTTTATAAAGCTATTTTTGTACTATTCAAAGTAGCACTAATAGAAAGGCTATCAAAACTGTCCGTTTGTGTTCTGTCTTCAAAATATTTGAGTAATGTAAAGGTCATGCATGTTTTTAAGTGTATATTTAATTAATATTATTTATTTTACTTTGTTTCTTTATTTCGCTGGCGTTATATTGTATGTTGTATTGTTCTGTGTGTGTTGTTCAAGGCATAATAAATTATTATTATTTTTTTTTTTTTAAACAACCTTCTGTATCTGGATTCTCAAATTAAATGTGGTGATCGAAGACCGTGAATCCAATCATCATTCAAACACCACACAGCTGACGTGATCTTATCACCAGCACACCCTGAGCACAAGTGAGCTAGTGTCTTATCGGCATATTTTCTTTTCAAATTGGCCGATGTTTATATTTGAAGTGTTTATCAGCCGATGACATTGACAGTCCTATAATAAAGGTTTAGAAAGAGAACGCATGTGAACGCACTGAGCTTTACCTGTTATTCTCACGACTTCTGCTCCTCCGGTGTCTGCCGTGCGAACGAGAGCTGTTCAAAAACATGCAAAACAGCAGCAAAGTGAAAACAAGACATGTTTTAGGGATGGAGACGGTCAACAAAAATAAAGTTTGTTTTAATAAAGTTAAAAAAAAAAATTACGAAATCAATTTTGTTTCTAATGTAATAATAATAATAGTAGTAAAAAAAAAATTTGTACGTTCGGGATGGTTTATGGATATGTTAAACAACATGCAAATGTAAAAAGAATTAAGCAGTAAAATAACTGAGTGATTTTTTTAATTAAAATATATATTAATATAAATAATATATTAGTTTGTGCAGTTCCATAAGATCAAAATTCAATATAAATAATTATTTTACTACATTTTTATTTTTAAAACATAATTAAAAAGTGAAAAGTATAAATAAAAAAAGTCTAATTAACTTTAACGAGGGTGGTTCATGGATATGTTAGAGAAAATGCAAATGGGCAGGAAAATAAGAATTAACAGTGATCTTTAAAATTATAATAATAATTATTATTTTATACAATAAATTACCTTGTGCAGTGCAATACAAATGAAGTGTAAAATAAGTTCAATATTTGTTTTTGTTGGGGGGGGGGGTATTTTTGTATCTCATTATCAGTAAATGTTAACGACACGACTTAATAGGACCTTACAGTAGAGTCACAATATAGATTTTTATAAAGAACAATTCTAACGGAATATAATCCATGTTTCTGTCCGTCTGATGTGATCAGATCAGTGTGTGTTTGTTCTCACTCTCTGGGGCTTCGTGACCTGCGCGCGCGGCGCTCGTATGAAGGACTGCGAGATCTGCTTCTGCCGTAACTGCGGCTGCGCGAGCGTCTGCGCCGGCCGTCACGCTCGTAGTCATCGCTGCGAGGAGAGCGTTTCTCTTTGGATTTCATCTGACCAGGAGCTGACGAAGACAAATGCATGCAATGCAGTCATATTTTTAAATGTTACAAAAAATTATATTAAAGAAATACTTTCGAAAATAAATATTTAAAAGCATTTATACTAGAGCAGCGGTTCTCAATTCCAGTCCTCGCCCTGTGTAGGGAGCAATGGACACTGTGTAGGGAGCAATGGACACTGTGTAGGGAGCAATGGACCCTGTGTAGGGAGCAATGGACCCTGTGTAGGGAGCAATGGACCCTGTGTAGGGTGCAATGGACACTGTGTAGGGAGCAATGGACCCTGTGTAGGGAGCAATGGACACTGTGTAGGGAGCAATGGACCCTGTGTAGGGAGCAATGGACCCTGTGTAGGGAGCAATGGACCCTGTGTAGGGAGCAATGGACCCTGTGTAGGGAGCAATGGACCCTGTGTAGGGAGCAATGGACCCTGTGTAGGGAGCAATGGACCCTGTGTAGGGAGCAATGGACCCTGTGTAGGGAGCAATGGACCCTGTGTAGGGAGCAATGGACCCTGTGTAGGGAGCAATGGACCCTGTGTAGGGAGCAATGGACCCTGTGTAGGGTGCAATGGACACTGTGTAGGGAGCAATGGACCCTGTGTAGGGAGCAATGGACACTGTGTAGGGAGCAATGGACCCTGTGTAGGGAGCAATGGACCCTGTGTAGGGAGCAATGGACCCTGTGTAGGGAGCAATGGACCCTGTGTAGGGTGCAATGGACACTGTGTAGGGAGCAATGGACCCTGTGTAGGGTGCAATGGACACTGTAGGGAGCAATGGACACTGTGTAGGGTGCAATGGACACTGTGTAGGGTGCAATGGACACTGTGTAGGGTGCAATGGACACTGTGTAGGGAGCAATGGACACTGTGTAGGGAGCAATGGACACTGTGTAGGGTGCAATGGACACTGTGTAGGGAGCAATGGACCCTGTGTAGGGTGCAATGGACTCTGTGTAGGGAGCAATGGACCCTGTGTAGGGAGCAATGGACACTGTGTAGGGAGCAATGGACACTGTGTAGGGAGCAATGGACACTGTGTAGGGAGCAATGGACCCTGTGTAGGGAGCAATGGACACTGTGTAGGGAGCAATGGACCCTGTGTAGGGAGCAATGGACCCTGTGTAGGGAGCAATGGACACGGTGTAGGGAGCAATGGACACGGTGTAGGGAGCAATGGACCCCGTGTAGGGAGCAATGGACACCGTGTAGGGAGCAATGGACCCCGTGTAGGGAGCAATGGACACCGTGTAGGGAGCAATGGACACCGTGTAGGGAGCAATGGACACCGTGTAGGGAGCAATGGACACAGTGTAGGGAGCAATGGACCCTGTGTAGGGAGCAATGGACCCCGTGTAGGGAGCAATGGACCCCGTGTAGGGAGCAATGGACACTGTGTAGGGAGCATGTCAATCGGAACACAGTTCATGCACGGAGCGCACTTCTAACGAGCTGATTATCTGAATCAGGTGTTAACAAAGAGAGACATGCAAAATATGCAGAGCGCGAGGACTGGAATTGAGAACCTCTGTAATAGAGAAATTCAAAAACGTTATATTATATTGTGCATGCAGAAAACCAGCGTCATACTCTTCCTGTCTCCTTGAGCGAACTGAATCTCGATCTGCCGTCCACAGATCCACTTCCTGTCCAGGTTATGCAGCGCATCCTCCGCGTCACGAACGTCCTCGAACATGCTGACGCGGTTAAGGCTTTGCATTTTACCAGTCTGACACATATTATATGATTTCCTTTAATGAACATTCATATGAACTCACCATCTCAATATGCACCAAAACATTACAGATCATAAAGAAAATAATCATCTGAATGAATTGTGATAAACGGCATGTGTTTGATGAAATTACTCTCAAATTATGAAATAAATTCACAACATTTCCTAAGTGTATTTAAGGGTGTTTCTTCAACATCAGGCACTTTTGTGTGAACAAATCAAGTAAAAAAATTAAGAATAATGTAATTTCCAATCCAATGATGCAAAAAAAAGATGTGAAAATATTATTTAGTTGTGTGCATTAATTTATTTTATTTTGTGTATGTTTTATAGAAATATGGAAACTAAAAGCTTAAACTAATTATTATAACAAATAATTTAAGATATTTGATCAAATATAAAATATTAATAAACACTAGAAGCACAAAAATAACAAAAATGAATACTAAAATAAATCAAATTAAAATAATAATACAAATGACTTTTCTTAATTTATAAAAAAATATTAAAACACTAACTAGAAAAATTGACAACAAATTGTAATTTTTTTATAAATAATTACATTTTAAATATAATATTTAAATAATGACAAAAGCACAACTAAATTACTAAAAGAACTAAAACCGAAAATATAAAAATAAAAGCTTAAACAAATTAAATAATAATTTACTAATTTAATTGATATAATATTAATACTAGAAGCACTAAAATTAATTCATACTTAAATATAAATGAAATACTAAAATAAATAATTAAAAATAAAGAATAATATTTTTAATTAGGGCTGCAAAACGATTAATCGCATTCAAAATAAAAGTTTGTTTACATACGGTGTGTACTGTGCATATTTATTATGTATATATAAATACAAACATATGTATACATTTAAAAAAATATTTGTATGCATTTATACTTTATACATATTTTATATATAAATCTAACATTTTCCTATGTGTGAATATGTGTGTGTATTTATAAACATAATAAATATACACTACACACACATATTATATGTAAACAACTTATTTTGAATGCGATTAATCGTGATTAATCATTTTGCAGCCCTATTTTTAATTACAAAAAATATTATATCAAATATCAATATTTATAAAATTACAAAAGCACAACTAAATTGCTATTACTAAAAAATAAAAGCATAATAAACAAATTATTGAATAATTAAGAAAATATTAAGAAACTCTAAAATGACTAACTGGACATAAAATAAAAAACAACATTGAGATAAAAATGTTAATATTAACAGTCTGTTGAAATGCTTAGGTGAGAATGTGATCACTGCGTTCTGCGGTTAAAGAAAACCCTGTAAACGTTGAAGTGGACAGGAGCGAGTCAAAGGGAAAGAAATGATGGATTGTAAAACTGCCTTTGATTACGTACAGAAATCATGTGCTCTGTTAATGGTAGGATACAGCATTAAAACGGGTTACCTTTAACATGCTTGACCTTTGACCTTCAGCTTGACCTTTATTGTCTTTAACCGCCTCCGAGAAGGACTTGGGGATGTCTGTGCCCAATAAGCTTTAGTCTTTTCCTCTTTCTTTGGTCAGAACGAGGCCTTGACTCCAATTTGGGTCCCCTTTGAATCTTCAAGCTTTAACTCTCTCTTTATAGTCTTTGTCTTGAATCTACTCTACATCGGCCCTTTTAAATATTCTTTGTAGGGAAGGTCTCCAGAACTGTAAGTCTTTACATTTTCTGAGACAACAATAGAGGAAATATCGGTTAGGAGACAAACATCGGACATGTCCACGGCCAATCAAGCTCTAAAGAGACTTTACACCCCAAAAAAATCACAATCATTTTCCTCCGATTGCAATGGAGACTAGACCAAGACACCATGAACATAAACGTCTATGTGGCTTGTGCGCCATATTCAGAGTCTTCTGAAGAACATATATGGGAATAAAGCGAACTTTTACAGCATTCAACCGCTCCCCATTCACTTTCATTACATGGAAAAGAGCAGCTTGGAGATTCGGTTCAATATCTCTTTCTAGCTTCCACAAAAGGACATTTTTGGATGAAACATCGCTTTAAAAAGCTCACAATGTGTTCTGTCTTTTACACATTTGCCTATAAAGGATATTGTACGTATGCAAATCCTCTTGGTCGCCGTGAAAAGAAGTCAACAGGAACGTAGACGTCTACTATAGGTCCGTAACGAGCAAACTCACGACGCAAATCCTCTGGCCTAAAGTACCATGAAATCACAGGACATTCATTTGTGTCTCTGAGAGCTTTCCCAGGGTGCTTTGAGGAAAGTCACGTGATGTAAGCTCTCATACGTGCTTCTGATTTAGACCACATTCATTATTCTCATTTAGTTTCAGCTGAAGCATTGCAATTAGTGACTGGAGATAAATCAAACCTAACATTGAAATACAAATAAATCAATCAAACCTAAAAAGTCATATTTTAAAATAATACTAAAAATTATTATAAATAAAAAAAATAAAATGAAGAAAAAATTAACATTATTAAACAAATTAATTATAAAACATGGAGAAGCAATATAATGTATATAACTAACAGGAAATTATTAAAACCAAAGCTGAAATTTAAAAAAAAAAAAAATCAAAAGCATAAAAATAAATAAAACAAAAATATTACAATTAAAAAAAATACTCATAACAAAGTAATAAACTTTGATTAAATTAAAATATAAAAAAGCGATAAAGAATAAATTAAATGATACAAATAACTGATAAAATCTCAATAAACACTATAAGCACTAAAATTACTAACTGGAGATAAATAAAACTACATTTAAAATTTAAAAAACAAAGACCATAAATTAATACAATTATAAAATAAAATCTCAAAATTACACGCATAAATATTAATTTCAAATAATTAAATACATTCCCAAAATAAATTAAACCTAAATATAATTTTATGTTAAATTAATAAATTACACAAAATGACAAACAAAAAACACACAAAAAGGATTAATATACAAATTATAAATTAATTTGACTATTAGGAAAATTTATTTTTTTATTGTAATATATATATATATATGATTTCTTTAACAGGAAAAACAAGTTCCAAACCAGGTTACTTCCGTCGAAACATAATTTCTGGTATATTGTCTATACTGTAGATCTTATTAGATATTTTGGGAAACATATACAGGCACAAAGTCTGAGCAGACATTATAAACACAAATATAACCCACCACGACTTTTACATGCATAAAAATGAAGCATTTCATACAAATACAGGGTTAAAGATACAGTAATCTGAGAAGATATTTTGACTGAAATCTGAGTCTGGAATGTCCCTCATTATGTATGCAGTGTTCCTCATTAATATGCATGCATCTAATATCAGCCCAAATAGGAAGAAACACAATCCTGCAGCAAATATTAGACTAAAACATTCTACACATGAGATAAACATATCAATTATGTATCTATTTACCATTTAATCCGTCGTAACGTTAACTAGTAGGAAGTAACGTTACGTTACCCTAAAGCAAAATAGACAACACCCGCACACTAGTATAACTTAACGTTACTGGTTTATGAATTTCGCTTTAGATAAGCGTCGAATAATGACGTATATTAATAAACACGACATATTTCTGATAGTTAGCGCGGTTTCAGCGACGCAGACCGCGGCTCTTTCAGTAACGTTACTCACTAAGCGCACTGACCTGCTGTCATCGGAGATGTTTCTGATGAATAGAGACGTGTTTGGAGGTCGCATGTATCTCGCCATGATTTATAATATATAAAAATCTGCAACCTTTAGCTCCTCAAACACACAGAGAGAGACACGCAGCGCGCGCAGGCCGCAGTCCTGATCAACGTGCTCACGTACACAGCGCGCGGGTCACGCACAGCCACGCGCATGCGCGCCATGACGCCACCGCCGAGCCAAACAATGATTTTTGTTTACATTTACATTTATGTATTTAGCAGACGCTTTTATCCAAAGTGACTTACAGTACAATCAGGTTATATATTTATCTGTCAATATGTTTGTTCTCTGGGAATTGAACCCACAACATCTGCGCTGCTAACACAATGCTCTGAGCCACAGGAACATCATTGTTTTTTCTTTTTTATAGTCCTGTATTTATTGCAGAATATAAAAATGATATGTTTTGATATTTTATACAAATAATAAAAAATGTAAATGTGTGTATTTTTATTTTTTTACACTGGATGGTTTACATACGTAGTTGCGTATGGTCTTTCAAAATGTACATATTTACATAAATAAGCGTTTAATAAACTTCTGAATGCAGAAGTTCAATAATATCTAAAAACATTGTTGAGTCTGAAAAATAAACAAGCTGTAGAATGTGTTAATATCTGTTAAACATTTGAGTGTTTTACCTTTTTAGGTTTATTTCTTTATATTTATATATTTTGATTGTATTTATTCATTTATATTTTTCTGTTTATCTTAATGAATATCTTTAAAACAAATAAACATTTCTTCATGGAGAGCAACATATATGATCCATAAATAATCCGTTTTAAAATTTGCGTTACTCATCTTATTATGAATGATTCATTACTGATTTTGTTTTAATATTTGACATTTTTTAAACACAATTTGAAAACTTCAGAAAGGTTGGACTGATTTCTCATGTCAATAATATTTTACATGTGAGACTGGAGCAGGTATGTGTGTTTTATATGTTAATTTCATATAGTTTATTAATTACAGTGCATGCTGGCCTAATGGTTTGGTATTTCTGTATCTTACGGTTTACATTTTTTGTGCATATTGCAGCAAATGTTATGTTTATTTCTTGTTTGTTAGTTAGTTTGAGTGAATAATGCAGCACACACTAGTATGATAAATCAGATCTTTATTAATATAGCCAGTGGTGATCAAACTCTTCACATCTTCTTGCTCCTCCTGATCATGGTGGTTTCTCCTACTGCCAGAGTCTGGAGAAAGAAAACAGCTCGTTCATATTTGACAGATCCAGACAGTTCATGTGCAGATCATCAGTACAAACCTCCACCATCTCTCCTCCCTTGATCTCCTGGATGTGAGAGAATCGATCGGTCTGACAGACCAGCTTCCCTCACTCCAGCTTGACAATGCACTGAAACAAACAGAATGCACGGCAGAAAAGCATTATTCAGAATATATATTGCATGTCATTTATTCAATAATTATTCATATATGCACATTATCTGCTCTTCAACCTGTGCCCTTCAACTCTCTTTCTCTCCCTTCCATTTACAACACACACAGACCAGACAAACACAAAAAAACCCAAACCAACACACACACACACACACTACAACACTCCCACCACACACACACACACACACACATACACACCACACAGAGACAGACACAGACACACAGATTACAGACACAGACCACAGACCACACAGATACAGACACCGACAGCCTACACACGAACACACAACACACACCTACACACAGACACACACACACACACACACACACACACACATAGACACAACAACACATACACATGACACAGAACACAAAGACACCCACACACACACACACACAGACACAGACCAGACACATACACAGACACACACCACACACACACACCAGACACAACACAACACACAACACACACCCACACACCACACACACACAACACAGAGACACACAACACACAACAACACACAACACACACACACACACAATTCATCATTTTATTTGCATGTAATATTACAAAATATTTTGTTTAAATATAAAAATTATAAATATGATCTATGAATATATAGTTAAAACAAAGTGCATAAAAAATCTTATATATATATATATGTATAAGATTTTTTTTTATTACTGTAAGAAAAAATCTTGATCTCTTGTGGAACTGAGCTTCTGTGCTCGATATCAACTCTTCTTGAACAGTTCAACATCATAAAAAGATGCAATCATATTCTACCTTGAGCTTCTTGCCGTCCATGGTGGTGATTTCAGCTTCCTTGCCGATGGTGAAGGAGTTTGTGACGGTTTTTCCAGGGGTTTTGGATGTGATGGTGAAGTTGTTGCCGTTCTGGTGGATTTCAGTCACTGGTTTAACATCCTTGGCCATTTTAATGACATCTTCTGGCAGAGCTGAAAGGAAGAAAAGCACAAAGATTTGAGCGAGCGGCTTACAATCATGACAGGGAATTCACATGAGATGACTTCAGATGTCTCACAGCTTATTTCCCAAAAGCACTGCATGCATAAAGATATCCGATGCTTTGGGAAATGCAATGGTTTGACAGAAACTCACAGATGGCTCTCAGAAACTCCTCGTAGTTCTCCTGCACGTAAACCTGCCACGTTCCGCTGAAGGCCATGTCTGCCGCTGATCTGAGCGCTGGCAAGAGCTCAACACAATGTGAGGAGACGCTCATCCCAGACAGTACTTATACTCACTCTGAGTTTAATCATTCATGTTCTGCTGTTTGAACAACCCAGAGTTCACTAACATCATCTCTGAATGTGGCAGCATGCAATCTTTTCTTTTAAAAACAGCATTTGACTTGCATCCATTCATCTATTACATCTCAAATAGAAATCTGTGAAGTTCAGCGAGGTCAGAGACTTGCATTAAATTGCATTAAAATGCATTAAAAGTGACAGTAAAGGCATTTATAATGACACAAAAGATTATTTCAAATAAATGCTGCTCTTTTGAAGTTTCTATTCATCAAATAATCTTTCAAAAATAAAATGTAGCAGTTTCCACAAAAATATTGAGCAGCACAACTGTTTTCAACATTGATAATAATCAGAAATGTTTCTTGAGCAGCAAATAATCATATTATTATTTCTGAAGATCATGTGACACTGAAGACTGGAGTAATGATGCTGAAAATACAGCTGCGCATCACAGAAATACATTACAGTTTAACAGATATTCACATAGAAACAGCTATTATAAATGGAACAAATATTTAACAATTTTTACAGTGTGTTTATTCAAATAAATGCAACCTTGGCGAGCAGAAGAGACGTCTTTCAGAAACATTAAAATATCTTACCGGATGAAATCTGCTGGTTTTTCCTGCACTCATTCTGTGAGATGGATTTAAACATGTTCAATGCTGCTGAAAGCACAAAACTAAATTAATAGTTGAATGCATAATCAGATTAATCAAACTCTTTCATGAATTCATAACTGAATACACAAGGGATGGATGATGGGGTTTATGAGCATTTGAGTTTCCAGACGCTCTATATATATATATACATATATGTGTGTGTGTGTGTGTTTGTGTGTGTGTGAGAGACCCTGGACCACAAAACCAGGCTTAAATCGCTGGGGTATATTTGTAGCAATACACTGTATGGGTCAAAATTATACATTTTTATTTTGTGGCAAAAATCATCAGGATGTTAAGATCATGTTCCATGAAGATATTTTGTAAATGTCCTACTGTAAATATATAAAAACTTAATTTTGATTAGTAATATTCATTGCTAAGAACTGAATTTTGCGGATGACACTACAGTCATCGGCCTCATTCAGGACAGAGACGAGTCTGAACAGACAGGAGGTTAAGGAGCTGGCTGTCTGGTGCAGTCTTAACAACCTGGAGCTTAACACGCTCAAAACTGTGGAGATGATGGTGGACTTCAGGAGAAACCCCCCCGCTCTCCCCCCATCATGAACAGCACTGGGACTGCAGTGGAGTCATTCAGATTCCTGAGCAGCACCATCTCCCAGGACCTGAAGGGAGACAATCACATTGAGTTCATGGTGAAAAAGACCCAGCAGAGACTGTACTTCATTCACCAGCTGAAGAAGTTCAACCTGCCACAGGAGCTACTGAAAACATCATGGAGACTGTCCTGTGTTCATCTAGAACTGTTTGGTTTGGTTCAGCTACCAAAACAGACATCAGAAGAATACAACGGAGAGTCAGGACTGCTGAGAGGATTTGCCCCTCTGCCCAGCCTCCAATAACGTTACACCTCCAGAGTGAAGAAAAGGGCTGATAAAGTCTCTCTGGACCCTTCACACCCAGCTCCCTCTCTCTTTAAACTGTTGCCCTCTGGCAGCCAGACAGCCAGACACAAGAAGAGTTTTTACCCCCAGGCCATATCCCACCGGTACAACACATAACACACCCCAGTACTGTACCTGTGTAATAACTCCTCAAACCTGCATCTGTACAGAGGACACGTGCACATTCACAGTTCTGTCTGTGCTCATTTTTAATCTCTGTATATTTGTATTTTATTACTATTGTTATTCATAATTATTGTCTATTCTCTTCATTAATATTGTTTTTTATTACCTAAATGATATGTTGTCTGCACTATGTTTGTACTTTCTGTACTAGAAGCTCCTAACACCAAGACAAATTCATTGTGTGTGCAAACACTCTTGGCAATAAAGCTCTTTCTGATTTAGACAACTTTAAAGGTGATTTTCTCAATATTTAGATTTTGTTTTGCACCCTCAGATTCCAGATTTTCAAATAGTGGTATCTCGGCCAAATATTGTCCTAACAAACCATACACCAATGGAAAGATTATTTATTCAGCTTTCAGATAATGTATAAATCTCAATGTCTAAAAATTGACCCTTATGACTGGTTTTGTGGTCCAGGGTGACACACACACACACACATGTTGGTTTTTATGGTTTACGGGGACTCTCCATAGGCGTAATGGTTTTTATACTGTACAAACTGTATGTGCTATTGCCCTACACCTACCCTACACCTAAACTTAGCCCTCACAGGAGACGGTGCATTTATACTTTTCCCCCAAAAAACGCACTCTGTATGATTTATAAGCATTTTGAATTATGGGGACACTGAAAATGTCCTCATAAATCACCTTCTCCTTGTAATACCTGTCATACCCATGTCATTATACAAATTTGTGTCCTCATAAACCACATAAACATGCATGCACACACACACACACACACACACACACACACACACACACACACACACACACAGAAACACACACACACACACACACACACACACACACACACACACACACACACACACACACAGACACACACACACACACAACACACACACACACACACACACACACACACACACACACAGAAACACGCACGCACGCACGCACGCACACACACACACATAAAATGCTTTAGGATTTATAATCTGACAATGCTCAAGTGACATTCAAAACTACAAAGCTAAAAGAGGAGATGCATGATGTTATCGACAAAAACAAACATGACAACACCAGTGCAAATAATGCACGAGACACGGTTTATTCAGGTTGCATGCAGAGTTTAGCATTCTACATCCTGGGAGTGATGCGGTACAGAAAACAAACAAGAACAAATTAATATGGCACTTAATGTTAAAAAAGGTTGCCAAATCCTGATCTAGATCCTTCTGTTTTGCAAAAGAAAGCCGTTGAAATACAATCCTGTTTAAACACACGAGGGGTGAATGACCCTATGTGGACTGTGGAGTTTGCTTGTGTTCAAAAGAATCACCCTCGGGTTGCGTAATGATATTTCAAACGGGCCTCGATCTTTCTGTTATGAAATATCAGCAGATAAATCACCCATCCGTTCATGTACAAGCATAAAAATCGACCGCGACCCTAGCTGGAAAGTGTGTTCACAGTCTGTTTAATCAAAGTTCGCTGCACACTCGCATTCCCTGATGCTCAAATTGAGATAGAATTGAAAAAAGAGAGTGGAAATGGTTTCATCTGCACTTTATTCAGTAAGTGGCACAAGATACATCGGAGGAAACAAACCACTAATCAAATCTACTCAGGCTTTATGCTTTCAGGACACTGACCTTCAGGACATTGGCTTCTACAATACAATACAAATTAAGCTCGGATGAGCTTTATTTGTCACATACACAATTATACAGAGTATAATGAGGAGTGAAATGTGTTCTCTGCATTTAACCCATCCAAGTGCACACACACTAGTAGCAGTGGGCAACCGACTGTGCAGCGCTCGGGGATCTAAAGCACCAATAAAGGATTCGCCAGAGCCGATCCTCTCTATACGCAGAATACACAAGCTGTGTAGGGCCCCCGAAACACCAGGTGGCCCCCTTGCTCTCAAACATGATTTCATTTCAGTTTAGTTTTAGAATTTGGCCTGCGGCTATGAAAACATGAATTATAATTTATTGTAATGCGGTGCTGTTGCCCTTCCAATGTAAAAATCAGTCAAATCATGTAACATGAATGTCGTAAAGTATCTTGCTCGAGACTAAAACAACGAGTTGAAAGCCTAACAAGCCGCGGAATAGACACTGTTTCCTCGAGTGCGACTCGAGACCGAGTGAAACATGGACAAATCTCCCCCCCGCCCCCCCGGGTCGACACAGTTTTGCGTAGGGCCCCCCAGAAGTCTAGGATCGGCTCTAGGATATTTCTCACACAAAAATTAAAATTAGCTGTAAATGTGCTAATCCTTAGGCCATCCAAGATTAGGATGAGTTTGTTTCTTCATCAGATTTGGAGAAATGTAGCATTTCATTAGTGTCTCAGCAATGGATGCTCGGCAGTGAATGGGTGCCGTCAGAATGAGAGTCCAAACAGCTGATAAAAACATCACAATAACACACAAGTAATCCACAGCACACCAGTCCATCAGTTAACATCTGGAGAAGACAAAATCTAAAACAAATCCCTCATTAAGACGCTTTTAACTAAAGTCCATAACCCATAATAATGCTTCCTCCAGTGAAAAGGGGTCTGGTGTGATTCAGGAGAGAAATCTGCACAGATCAAGCACCGTTTACAAGCCAAAACAGTCCAAAAACCGCTCAAAACAAATATGTGGCTGGATTTTGAATTATGAACTCATATTTTGGTTAAGTTAAAAACGCCTTAATGATGGATTTGTTTCAGCTTTTGTCTTCTCCAGATGTTAACTGATGGACTGGAGTGGTGTGGATTATTGTGATGTTTTTATCAGACTCTCATTCTGACGGCACCCATTCACTGCAGAGGACCCATTGGTGTCATAGAATGCTAGATTTCTCCAAATCTGATGACGAAACAAACACATCTACATCTTGGATGGCCTGAGGGTGACTATATTTTTATTTTGGACACTATCATACAGGCTCCAAACTGAACACACGCCATGTAAATGAAGCCAAACCATTGTTGACTTTAATAAAAACAGCTTCACCCGTCATTGATGCGGCACATAATCACTGCGGTGCTTACAGTTACACGTGCACTGCATCCGCTCGAGGCTTATCACCACATTTATACACACTGACGGTCACGAGGACCGTCTGCGATCCGTGTTTATTGCGCACGAAGATGCTGTAGTTGCCCGAGTCCTCCATGGTGACGTGGTTTATAGTGAGAGTGGAGGATTTATCCTCGTTTTTAATGTTAAACTGGCCGCTGGAGGTGACTTCTCTGTCGTTCTTCAGCCAGAACATTTCCGGCACAGGATCGCCGTCAGCAAAACACGTCAGACAGAGAGACTACAGAGAAAGAGAATAGCTCAGTGCCTGGTTCTGATGGGAGATGAATGAGACACAGCAGTGATGCACGGACGCACCTTATTCTCCATTATGGCCACCACATCAGGAAGACCCTTCGTGACCCGGGCTCGATCTGTCAGATGGACGTTATGATGAAGTGTGTCGTCTACATTAAGCAATCGCTCCATCAAAACACAATTAGAAGAGTGACAAACAAACACTTACTTTTCTCAGCAAACTCAACCTGCCTGTGGAGTAAAAATACAGTTATATAGAGAATGAGCTTATAAACTTACCACCAAAACTTTCTTAGTGTAATGTTTTAACCTTTCAATAAATCGAAAGAAACAAATATATAATGGTTCATTTATATACACACAATTACAAAAGTGAGTACACCCTCACATTTCGGCAATACATTTAGTATATCTTTTCAAGGGACATTACTATAGAAATGAAACTTGGATATATTTTAGAGTAGTCAATGTGCAACTTGTATAGACCCCTTCAATGTTTGTAAACATCGAACGCCTAGGTTGGGTGCGCGCGCAGCTTGGGGTCAGAAAAATGGCGCGGCTAATAGACCGGCATATTGTGTCAAGGAGAAACAGACAAGCCTTATAGATAGATAAGATGCTTTTTTATTATTATTTGTACCTTTCCATTTTTGTCTTAGGTGTCTGGCTTTGTTTTGTGTACACAAACAAGGAGGGCACAAATTCAGGACTACTGGAGTCAAGTTATGCCTCTCCTACAAAAAATAATTGCACACATTGATTACAACACGATCTACTGTTGTCATAGTGAAAACGCTAATGTAAAGCTAGTCTGCGATCTGCTAAGTCTGTAGCATGCCACAGGTCACAATTTATGCCAGATATCAAACTTCACCTAACTATTAAATCAGTCAACAGTTTACAGAAAACATTTGTTTACTTATCATGGCTTAACTCTACCGTTGGCGCTAGCCTGCGGCTAACTACTAGCAGCTGGCTACGTCTGTAGCATGACACAGGTCCATGACATTTACAACACTATTAACTTGCATAGCTTAACGTACAGAAAACTGTTCATGTAATCCAGGCTTTCGAGTTTAAGCAAACAGAAAGGGATGATAAAGGATGACTTTAACGTTTCCTGATATGAAGTGAGCGCTACCAACACGAGCCTCTTTGATCGTAGTATTGTCCCAGTCTGCCCGTTTAATAGCTTGCAGTCACAGATGTCGTCTATTTTTTGAAACGGATGAGATCCTGCAGGAATCCTGAAAAACTTGACTCCAGAACTGGTGCGATTTTCACAGTCCACGACGCAACAAGTAGGGCATTTTGTCTAGGGCTGTAATGGTGGCCGTGACAACCGCATCACCGGCGGTAGTGCACGTGACGTCACACACCGGGTGTATTTAACTTTCTCATTTACGGCTACTTTCCTATTTAACTGTATTATTTATTTTATATTTATTTTAGTGTTTTGCAGGCTGAGTGTTGACTGACGTAAATGCTAAAATAAACACGTATGTTTGTTAATAGATGATTGAGCCTCATTTATTTATTTTTGCGTTTCAGAATTATATATATATATATATATATCTCACAACACCGCCCACCTGTAGTAGTTGGTCCATTACCACCGCGGTGGTAAAAATCTGCCACCGTCACAGCCCTAAGTTTTGTCTTGACGAGAAATTCTATGGTTAACACAATGGGATGGAATGCACGTTCTGACCCCGACATGCGCACTGCGAACTTCTGTGACGTATACCGTGAAGGGGTCTATAGCAGTAAAGATTTACTGT
>QVTF01019289.1:72500-82221 GCA_003573665.1 Oxygymnocypris stewartii
TATAATTTAATAACGATTGATTTGTAATATAATTAAAAATTTCATTTTTTATGCATTATCTATCTATCTTACATTTTTTAAATATCATAAAGATGATGCAATCATTAAATTAACAATGACTTTATAATAAATACAATGTAAAATTGAACTTTATCAAATAAAATTGATCATTTTAATGAATGCAAAAAAAAAGCATTTTTGAATGTTTTGTTCGTGATATCTAATAAAAGTAGTTTCAGATCATGGTCTAAATGTTTAATTACTGATCTTCAATCTTATTCTGCAGATTTTTATTAGAAACTCAACCCCAGAAAACTCAATTTCTGTCAATTATAAAATATTTGTTGAAGGGATAACAATTATTAATTATAAACAAACTTAAAAATCATAATTTTTGCAAAACTACAGCTTTCTTAAAAGAGAAAATCCTATAAATTATTATTATTATTATATTCTTTTTTATTTGACATAAAATTACATTTATTAAAAATATATTTGTATTATTTTATTTTTTATATTATTAAGATAAATCTGGGTCTCTTAAATAAATAAATGCAAATCTGGCAAATTTAATGATAGCCCCAAAACTCTTAAAAAATAAGGAAAAATAGTAAAGATTCATAATAAAAGTTTCTAAAAAGTAAAAATATGTTTCTTCAATATAAATAGGTATATATATATATATATATATATATGGCAAGTGAGGGTTAAGATGATTTATGATTTTACTGAAGTCTCTTCTGCTCACCGAAGATGCATTTATTTGACCATAAAATCAGTATATTGTGAAATATTATTAGAATTTCAAATACTCTATTCTGTGTGACTATGAGTTAAACTGTAATGTATTTCTGTGATCAAATCTGTATTTTCAGCATCATTACTCCAGTCTTCAGTGTCACATGATCTTCAGAAATCATAATAATATGCTGCTCAAGAATCATTTCTGATTATTATCAATGTTGAAAACAGCTGTGCTGATGAATATTTCTGCTGCTTTCCTATGTAAAACTATATTTGCAATCCTTTATCATTGGTCTAATCAGTTGAGATTTGCTCTGTAGATGAATGTTATAATGTGACAGTAAACATACTCTTATCCACTAACACCAGCGTGAACTGGTTCTTGGCCCGGCCGTCTTTGAGCTGCGCGGTGTACGAGCCCTCGTCGTCTCTTGATATCTGATCAAACAGGATCTCCACCAGACCGTGTGCCTTGTCAAAGTTAATCTTACGGGTCTGCAGGACACACAGAAATCATTGAGCAAGTCATTACACGTGATTAATGTCAGAGTCGAATCAGACGGTCACCGGAGTGCCACACAGAAATCATTGAGTATGTCATAAACACGTGATTAATGTCAGAGTCGAATCAGACAGTCACCCGGAGTGCTGGAGATCTCTCTGTCGTTGAGGATGAGCCGAAGCACCGCGGCGCTGCTGAGATCTTCTGTCTGCAGCCACAGACGCACACCTCCCTGCTCAGACACGTCCACCTGCCAGCCTTCAGACTTCAGAGCGATCACTGCACACCAGATTCAGAGGAGATCGTGTCATGAGTGCACAGATTTACACCAAATACTTACAAAAAAATAACATTCTGACACTTTTTTAAAGGAAAAAACTCAGAACATTGATGCTTTTGTTTTCTGAGATGGACAAATTCAACTTTGGAGCAACATTACGGCAAGTAAATAATGACAGAATGTCCATTTTTGCATTAATTATTTATAGGAAGATTATTTATATGCCACGGAATAAAAAAAAAAAAGACAACTGGGGACTTTTTATCTCACAATTTTGACTTTATATGTTACAATTCTCAGGAAAAAAGTCAAATTAAGAGAAACATTCCTTTATTCCATGGCTGTAAAAAAAACAATCTAAATTGCAAGATGCACTCCTCAGAATTCTGAGAGAAAAATAAAAAATATTTTGTGAGATGTAAACAGAATTCTGAGAAAGAAAAAAAAAATCTATATTGTGAGATGAAAAAAAATGAAAATGAAAAAATATAAAGTTAAGAATTCTGAGAAAAGAAAATCTAAATAGAAATGCACTGTATAAATTCAGACTTCAGAGAAATCACTGCACAACCGATTCAGAGAGATCATTCATGTGCACACACAGATTTTACACCAAATACTTACAAAAAAAATAACATTCTGACACTTTTTAAATGGAAAAAATATCAAAATATTGACAAATTCAACTTTGAAGCAACATTACGGCGAGTAATAATGACAGAATGTCCATTTTTGTGTGAACTATTATAGAAGATTATTTACGCCACGGAATACAAAAAACAATAAAAAAAGACAACTGGGACTTTTTAGCTCACAATTATGAACTTTATATATTGCAATTCTCAGAAAAAAAGTCAATTAAGAGAGAAAAATCCTTTTGATTCCATGGCTGTAAAAAAAAACATCTAAATTGCAAGATGCACTCGCCGCAGAAATTCTGAGAGAAAAATAAAAAAATATTTTGTGAGATGTAAACATAATTCTGAGAAAAAAAAAAAATCTATATTTTTTTTCAATGAAAAAAATCGAAATAGCAATGTAATGTATAAATTCAGAATTCGGAGAATAGAAATCATGATTGCCAAAATGTAAACAGAATTCTGAGAAAAAAAAAAAACTAAATTGCAAGATGTACACTTTGAATTCTGAGGGGTGGGGGGGATCAAATTCGGAAGATATAAACTCAGAATTCTGAGAAAAAGTGGAAATACTTCATAATTCTTCATATTTCACTTCATAATTTCATAATTCACCGATCTGGTGTGAGATGTAAAGTTGTAATTACAAGCTTTTAACTTGCAATTGTGAGATATCAACTGCAGCAGTGAGAAAAAAAACAGAATCACCTTTTTAATTTTTTATTCTGTGGTGGAAAAAACTATTCAGAATTCAGAGAAGAAAAGTCAGATTTGTGAGATGTAAACTTGCAATGTCCTTTTAATATTATTTTCTGTGGCAGAAATAATATTTCTTTAAATACAATACTGTTCAAAAGTTTTGGGGTCAGTAAGATTTTTTTTGCTCTTTGGAAATTAATAAGTTTATTCATCAAGGATGCATTAAACTGATCAAAAGTGACAGTAAAGCCATTTATAATGTTACAATATATTTCCTTTTCAAATAAATGCTATTCTTTTAAACTTTCTATTCATTAAAGAATCCTGAAAAATTTAATGTTGTACTGTTTCCTCAAAAATATTTGGTAGCACAACAGGTTTTCAACATTGATAATAATCAATTTATTATGATTTCAGCAAATAATCATATTATAATGATTTCTGAAGATCATGTGACACTATTTTCAGTAATGATGCTGAAAATACAGCTGCGCATCACAGAAATAAATTACATTTTAACAGATATTCACATAGAAAAACAAGCTATTTAAAATTGTAAAAACATTTCAGAATTGTACTGATTGTTTTACTGTTTTTCAGCCAACAAAAGCATCTATGATGAGCAGAAGGGACTTCTTTCAGAAACATAAAAAGCTCAATGATTGAACACACTGACGTGTATCTGCTTCACTTACGTGGGTTTCTGACGTGCCAGCTGAGTTCTGTCAGCCTCTCCAGATCTGAGGAACAAAACAGCACAAGCACAAAGTCATATTCAGTAGCTATTTATTTCATCTTGCTGTATTTGAAGCTATAGGAAGATGTTTGTCATGCAGTTTATAGTTTCTGACACAAACAGTTCATGTTCTGTCACAGATCGTGTTGTACAGCATGGTTAAGGGCAAAGGCGCTTGGCCAAACATTCATCAACGGCTAAAGAAAAGACGAGTTATGCATCAAGTTTTCATGCTGAACAGATGCACAAGGCCTCGTGCCACTGTGTTGAGGTAATGTAGAGATGAAATGAACGTCTACCCTCCGCAGTGAAGGTGAAACTAGAGGAGAGGTCAGGGTTTCCGCTCAGCTCCACCGTGTAAAGACCCAAATCCTGCTCCGAGGCGTCCGTGAAGGTAAGAACTGACCTGGGGGAACATTTAGACGGGTTTATAGAGTATTTAAAGGGACAGTTCACCCAAAACAAACCTTTACTCAAACCTATTTCAATTTATTACTATTGTGGAAACAAAAAGGTTCAAAGTGCCTATTTACCTACATAAATCAATTAATCAATCAATAAAATAAATACATTTTAATACATTTACATTTATGCATTTAGCAGACGCTTTTATCCAAAGCGACTTACAGTACAATCAGGTTATACATTTGTATCAGTATTTGTGTTGCCTGGGAATCGAACCCACAACCTTTTGCACTGTTAACGCAATGCTCCACCACTGAGCCACACAGGAACACTGTAATAGTTGTGTAACAGCGTGTAATAGTTGACACGTACAAAAATGTATATATATATTTTTTAATTTTTGTTGAGTGCACTGTCCCTTTAAGAAAGTTTAAGCTGCCTATTTACAATTTAAAAAGTATATATAAATTAAAATCATTTATTTGACCATCATTTGATTAATTACTGCTGCTATAATCTCCACAAAAGTAAACAAACGTTAAAATTACATTTTGTTTACTGCTTGGTTCCCAACTTGGCAATAATTTTTTTCTTACATTAACTTAACATATACCGTTTTTATATTTATACACAATAAATAAATATAGTAACATTATAGCATTGGTTTTTGAGTACTTCTTTGCATTGCTTCATGGAAATATTTTTTTTTTATTTGTAAATAATATATACTGTTATTATATTTATACTCAACAAGTTAATACTTCAATATTGCAGCACTGGTTTTTGACTTAATTGCAATGCTTCATGGAAATAAAATACTTCAATATTTGAATAAACTTAATATATTGTTTTTATATTTATTCTCAATAAGTTAATAGCTTAATATTATTGCATCGGATTTCGATCACTGCATGGAAATAAATACTTAAGTATACATTTGAAAAACAGTGTATTAACTTTACATATTTAAGTTAATATTGTAATGCTATAGCATTGGTCTTTGATTACTTAATTGCAACTGAATTAACTTAATATATCCTGTTTTTATGTTTTAATTTAATAGATTAATACTGAAGCAGCATTGATTTTTGATTACTATATTGCAATGCATCATGAGAAGAGTATATTTCCTCATTAAATAATTTAACTGTCTTCTGTATTTTTTATTTTCGAGTGCTTTTTTGCTTTAAATCACAGTGTGCACGTTGTCAGGGTTGGCTCATAGTTTCAGACTCTTTACTGAGAGACTGTTGGAGAAAATAAAAGAGAAATACACTTCCAGACCTGTTGTTCTTGTTCTCCAGTCGGACTCGTCCAGCGTCAATCGCTTTCCCGTAGTTCTTACTCCACTTAAAGACGTCTTTATCAGTGCTGTCAGGAGCGTCAAAGCTGAGAAAGATGAAGCCGTCATTATCGACCCGATCTCAATCTCTTTGGTTCCTGGTGGCAAACGCGGGATTAAGTTAAAAGCGATTCGCTGTGATATGATTATGCAGATTTGCATCCAGCTGACCTGCTTTAGTCTGCGCCTCCACCGGCTCTGACGCCACCGAAGACATGCCGACTCCAGCCGTGTTAACGGCAGACACACGGAGACGGTACGTCTGACCCGCCTGCAGACCTGGAACCTGATCAACAATCATCCAGAATCAGGTCACGTCTCTTTCAAAGCTCTGGATGCACAGGGAACTAATGCAAATTGAACCGAGATGCTTTTTAAGGCAAGACACTGCAGGTTTGTCATGTTTGAGATTTAGTCGGTTTTGCTTCCATAGCACGTCTTATTTCAGACCAGCAGGAAGAAACTACGGTGACTGCAGTGCTGCCACAGACATAATATTATTTCCACTCAATTATGTCGTTATAACGAATCTTTTCTTGTTAAAACGAGATCTTTTCTCGTAATAACGAGATCTTTTCTCGATAAAACGACATCTTTTCTCGTAATAACGAGATCTTCTCTCGTTAAAAACATATTTTCTTTTCTCGTAATAACAGATCTTTTCTCGTAAAACGACATCTTTCTCGTTAATAACGAGATCTTTTCTCATTAAAACGACATCTTTTCTCATTAAAACGACATATTTTCTCGTAAATTGAGATCTTTTCTCATTAAAACGACATCTTTTCTCGTAATAACGAGATCTTTTCTCGTTAAAACGACATATTTTCTCATTAAATGACATCTTTTCTCGTAATAACGAGATCTTTTCTCGTTAAAACGAGATCTTTTCTCGTTAAAACGACATATTTTCTCGTAATATTGAGATCTTTTCTCGTTAAAACGACATCTTTTCTCATTATAACGAGATCTTTTCTCATTAAAACGAGATCTTTTCTCGTAATAACGAGATCTTTTCTCGTTAAAACGACATATTTTCTCGTTAAAACGATCTTTTCTCGTTATAACGAGATCTTTTCTCATTAAAACGACATCTTTTCTCGTAATAACGAGTCTTTTCTCGTTATAAACGATCTTTCTCGTTATAACGAGATCTTTTCTCGTTAAAACGACATATGTCATAAAAACGATACGTTTTCCGTTATAATAGATTTTTATATTATTATTTTATATTATAATATTATTATTAACCTATTAGAAAATCTCTTTATTTATCTTTGTTCATATTTCGATTTGTTGTTAAATCAAACTTCAGTCAGTTTTGATCTGATCATAACAAGTCATGGGTCTGAGTGCTGTTATTGGATAGTATAGTAGGCAGAAAATATCTCGTTATTACGAGAAAAGATGTCGTTTTAATGAGAAAAGTTGTCTTTATAACGACATAATTGAGTGGAAAAAATATGTCTGTGGCAGCAATGCATCACCGTAGAAAACATCCCAAATGTAAGTGTTTATTTTATTACAATTTGGCTTGGTTTCACAGACAGGGCTTAGACTAAACCAGGATTAGGCCATAGTTTAATTAGGACATTTAAGTCATTTTTTATAACCGTGCCTTAGAAAAAAACATTACTGGTGTGTATCTCGAGCCAAAACTAAATCACTGACATGTTTTAAGATCAGTTAGTGCAAGTTTCTTTTAGTTGAAACAGCTCAGACTTACATTTTAATCTGTGAAACCGGGGGTTTATCTATTTGTATCTGTAGAATTAAATGACAACTTTAAAGATGATTTTCTCAATATTTAGATTTTTTTTGCACCCTCAGATTCCAGATTTTCAAATATTGTCCGATCATAACAAACCATACATCAATGGAAATTATTTATTCAGCTTTTGGATAATGTATAAATCTCAATTTCGAAATATTTACCCTTATGACTGGTTTTGTGATCCGGGGTCACATGTATTTTATAAAATTTCATGCATTAAATCTCAAATGACTGTCAATAGCCAGAAAAATATAAATTTTAACCATGCTATTTTAGAAATAAAATTGTATATAATTCTGGTCCAAAATTATATACAAAATAAAAATATGTAAAAAAATATTCAAAATATAGATAGGAGTAAAACTGCATTTTGGTGGATGTACAATGAAAATAATTTGGTGTAAAATATTTGTAATTAAAAATTGCTAATAAAATACACAATTAATTACAAAGAAATGACACATTAAATTAAAGTGACATTTTGTAGAAGACTAAAATTTTATTTTCTTTAAATAATACACTAATATTTTATTTAGAACTTCAAAAAATTTTTTACCGTATAAGTGCTGCATATTACTAATAAAAAAGTTTTGATATATTTACAGTAGGAAATTTACAAAATATCTTCATGGAACATGATCTTTACTTAATATCTAATGATTTTTGGCATAATAGAAAAATCAATAATTTTGACCCGTCCAGTGTATTTTTGGCTATTGCTACAAATGTACCCCAGCGACTTGAGACTGGTTTTGTGCTCCAGGGTCACACATATATGATTTGAATATATGATGAATTTGAACATGGCTTTATCCAATGTTCAGATTTATGTTTAGAATTCATGCATATTTAATTAAATAATGCATCGTTTGCATATTTAAACGTGACATTTCAGAAAACCTGTGATACAAAACAATTGTCTTAATGTACTGTGATTAATCAAGTTGGTGATATATATTAGATAATACATTTTATTTAACCCTATTTACCTGTAGTATCTTGCCTTAAATTATTATTATTATTATTTAAATTGTTATTTGATTCCTGATTCCTCCAGAATTGAATTTAAGCATGTAGGATTAGACTGAAATCACATTCTTAAATTCTGAATTTGGTCCAATCCTGATAAATGTACTGCAGTCGAAAGAGAAACTAAACGCACCTTGAAGTGAGTTTCCGTCACCGGCTCACTCGTCACAGGGGTCCAATCCTCAGACTCCGCCCCCTCACTGATCTCCACTATATACCCGCTGATCTCTGATTGGCCCTTGTACACAGGCTCCACCCACAGCAGCACTAGAGAGTTCCGCCTCACTTCTCTAAACTCCAGATCATAAGGACAACCTGCAAGATATTAATCAACACATTCATAAATCATCTTTTAAACATGCTTTCACAACTTATTTGACCTTTTAGAGAATAAATGACTCGCTTCCAGATTCCATGTATTCATTTCTCTTATATTCACACCTCTATTTATGAGCTGTGATTATTTTCTTGAACATAGAAACATGTAGTGTGCCGTCTCCAATCTTTCAAGTTAAACGAATGTGCTGTGAGTGAAATAACCTTCAGAAAGGGCAAAAAAATGTAATCAGCAGAAAGAAAACACAACGGAAGACAAACTACTTTCACTGTATCTCTGTGCCAGAAAGACACAGTCTAGTGAAACACACTGTAACGATTAAGTCATTAATTATACAGAACAGAAACACATTAAAGATTCATTAAAGAGGAACAGCATGTTAGTCTATGCCAGATATGCTCTAGTTCTATAAAAGATGACTGAAACAAATCAAATGTATTGTTTTCTATAAAGTGGAAAAAAGTACAAATTGTGCAATAAAAATAAATGCATGAATAGTGCAATAATAAAAAAAAACTTTATATGCAAGAAATATGCACATAAATGTGAAATAAAAGTAATCTGATAATATAACATCCCTCTCTGCAAGTTTATGTAGATGCAATAAGAACAGTTTTTTCTAAACATCTTTCTTCCTCAAACTTGCTAAAAGAACTGTTAATGAAAATATATGACAGAAGAAACATGTAAATACCCGTATGATTGGCGTTCCTGATCATGCATGATCTTACCAGGCTCAGGCATCGTCCAGCGCTCACAAAGAAACAGTTCACTGGGTTCAGAAGCGTCGCCCAGTCCAACAATACCAGCTGCGAAGACTCTGAACTGGTAAAAACCTCCTTCCTGAAGGCCAGTCACCTAAAAACAAAACCAACACATACTGGAGAGTAAGTGGATGCGTCTGGAAGGACAGAAGAGAAACCTAAAAACAAGACCAGCACATACTGGAGAGTAAGTGGATGCGTCTGGAAGGACAGAAGAGAAACCTAAAAACAAGACCAGCACATACTGGAGAGTAAGTGGATGCGTCTGGAAGGACAGAAGAGAAACCTAAAAACAACCACACATACTGGAGAGTAAGTGGATGCGTCTGGAAGGACAGAAGAGAAACCTAAAAACAAGTCAGCACATACTGGAGAGTAAGTGGATGCGTCTGGAAGGACAGAAGAGAAACCTAAAAACAAGACCAGCACATACTGGAGAGTAAGTGGATGCGTCTGGAAGGACAGAAGAGA
>QVTF01019290.1:0-26234 GCA_003573665.1 Oxygymnocypris stewartii
CCTTAACATGTAACGTTATGCTCTGGCTGAAACTCATGTTGTTTGTGATGTTACAACTGCCTCTCCATTCTTAAGTTGCCAGGTATACATTCAAAGCATAATACACATTAGTAAAAGGATCTATTTTAATTTGTCTATAATATACTGTATTTTAAAAATAGCCCACGACCACTTGTGCCACTACCCTGTCGAAACCGGTTCGCTGTACCCTCATCACAACGACAGATAACCTTCCGCGCTGCGATGACGGCAAGAAGTTGTGGTCAAACCTTATCACATGATTAATTTGCGTAAAAAAAAATATTAATGCGTTAAAATATTTAGATTAATCGCATGTGTTAACGCATTAACGTTGACACCCTTAATATACATATAATCATTTATTATAGGCTGTAGTTACAAACCATAATCATGAATTTGAAGTGAATCTAAAATGCTTCATAAAGATGTTTTATGACATAAAGAAAGAAGATTATATTATTCGGAGCTATGTCAGGTCAAGGACTGAAGACTTTTTTTCTCTACGGTCAGTTGGTTCCTGAGGAGACAAAGCTGTGTCAGGGTTGTCATTATGGAGACTGAGAGATGAGTCACTCACAGCATTATCAGCTTTCTAATAACAACGCTAGATTAGTACCAGACAGTCCTACAACACCACTGTCTTATCTGAATTAACGCCCAAGTAGACAGACATTTACTATTATGTTTTGTTTGGTCCTTTGTTTGATTTGGTTCCTTGTTTGGTTGTATGATGGATGCAAAATATGTGTTTATGTACAATCTATCTATCGTTTTTTTAAAGGGTGTTTAACTATTTTGCAGCGATTAAAAAAGCTAAATGTATATAAATGATATATACACATTTGTTTTGCACTCGTTTCGCCATGCTACCAGTTTACATAATTGAAACAAGATATTCAAACATTAACAAATAAACTTGCTATATTAAGAAAGCAGCTGGGAATGTAAAGGTAAACAATATTTGTGCAGCTAATTCACAGCTGACTTGGAGTCTACACCGATACTGTACCTCTTATACCCGGAGAAAGACACGGAGCTTAAAATAGCCATACACCACGCATTAAAAACATTATGTCTTGACTGACAGGCAGATGACTGGGCAACCATGCTTGTTGAACTGAGAATGACAGCCCAGCCAGGAGCTGCAGAGAAAAAGCTACTTTAACATGTGCAGGAAGCTGTTATCTATTGAAAGACAAATCAATATAAAACAACACTGTGATCGATGTGTCTACTTTACGTATATTATTGAGATCTTCTTCGTAATTTCAAACTCTTTAGATATTTTGTTTCATAATCACAACTTAATTTTCTTGTGGTCTCAACATAACAAAAGTGGTTTTATTTTATCTTACAAGAAAAAAAATAGGGTACATCATTCATAATTTCTCTGGGCAGCCACAAAGCATTTAATTGGCTTCTGTCAAACAGCGCTCTATTAGACGTCCCATCACACAAGTTGGCAGGGAATCGAATTGACCACATGTCACTACAGTATGAATGACGATAAACTTGTTGCCTCCTTCTCAAGTGTCGCATGCTGATTTGTAAGACATACTATCTGGAGCGAGTACCTGATCTAAGTAAAAACCAATTCACTCATGTAGCTTACACATTGAGCTTAGAAATAGCTTTTCTAAGCTCAATATACGTAATATTGGATGTGCTTCTGTACTTCCATGAATATTAACAACAACAACAACAAAAACAACAAAACCTTTACTAAAACATATAATATGTGCAAGTGGATTATACTACAAAGTTATTGTGAACTCCATATTTGCAATGAGCACAATTTTTTTTATTTTTTTATATATAATTATCTAAGTAGGATACCGGAGAAGCAGGTATGCATTAATCTCTGCAGTGTGTTTTTGTGCAGTCTGCTACACTCAGAGCCACTCCAGGCCTGTACTCCATTGGTGTGCCTTTGAGTGTTACTATATTTAGACACTGTGTTAGTCACAGATGCACCTCCCCCCTTTTCCAGAGCTGACTGTAAAGGAGTCAAGCAGTCTGTGGCCTCGAGCTGATTTCCACACACATCAGTCAGACAGGTAAACCTCAGTCCCAGCCCTGTGGGCCTATGCACTGTGTAAAACAAACGTGTGAAAATAATCTAGAACAGCCCAATGATATACATTATCTGTGTACAAAACACTCAAACAACTATCATCACCAGCTGATGAAAATTTGTACATGTGGAGGGAAAAATTGTAGGGTAATAACATAGCAAAGATCCATCTGCCTCCCCCCGCAGAAGAGAGCCGGCTGGGCTGTTTCCTGTCTGGAGGATGCATATGTGTTAGTCATCAAGCAACAAGCAAGATATATATTTGGCTCAAGGTGTGGTATTAGTTGCTGTTTTGAAGAATAAATCAATCTTCACTCCAATGCACGATAGATGGTGTTTTTGGCTGTTTCTCTGAGGACTATGTTTCCATATACTATACTAGTGTGAGTTATATTGTTATGACTGCACTAACTAAAAAGAAACATGTTGTTATTTTGTTTTTGTGACATGGCAAGCATGATAATGCAATTTACATGATTCATTCCTATTTTTTCAATAAGTAGAACAACAAAAAGTTGCATCACTGTCTTAAGCTCAACCTGAATTGCACTGCTTTACACCAGAGCAACAGCATCACCAAAATAATAATAATTGGCCTTCAAATAGTTTCAATGTACTGTATGTAGTTTACATTTTTTTGTCATTGTAAAACATACACCCACACTATTTTATGTGAGTTTGAACTGAAAATGAATGAATTAATAAATAAATGGTTTAATTAATTAATGAACCCCCCCCCCCCACACACACACGTCTTTAAACATATTTATAATATTCTTTTTTTATTATATAACTTGTAAAAATTACAAGCACACTATTTCCCTCATCTGGATCTCCAGAAAAAAAGAGAATGTACATTTTAATCATAATCAAGAACATCTCAATATGGGTCAATATGCTCCTCAGAGATCTGCTGCTGATGTTGACCTGGCACAGGGCGCTAATAATAGCCCTCGACAAAAATATTACATCACCAGCAGAGCATGAGAGATAAGTCACGTCAACCAGACGGTCCGAATCTTCAATGTGCTATTCATAACACCATCCTGGTTCTCAATTGCCCTTTTTCTTTCATTTTCTCCCCTCACTTCCTATCCCACCCCCTCCTCTAACAGATACCGGTCTGAACTAGCTGGTTCCAGACTCGGCAGCATTCGTCAGCTACTTTTGTTCAGTGGTAGCCAAAGGCACACATTTCTCACAAACATCCGCCTTCATCTCTGCGATAATTTCTTCTTTCTGCCTCCTTCTCATCTGGCAAGATCCCTTGTTGCTCATGACAGGGCTTTCCCCAAACGGTCAGGTCTGACAGGATTAGTTTTTTTTGCACAGACTTTCATCAGCCAAAGTGGTTGTGGATGAGCGCCTCAGGCACACACACTACATAAGTATACACTGTATCATGGTGGGGATCTTCAAGAAAAGGCGAAATAGCTGTGGGACGTGATTAGTTGGTCAGTGTGGGAAGGCCACAACTGATGTGACTCATATATGCACTTGTGCTAAGTCATGAAAAATACTGAGCATGTTAGATGTGCTGTTCACAAGGAAGTCTTTATCTTTTGCATTCTTATTCTAAATGAATTTACGCAATCTGGTTTCAGTCTAAAACTTGTCAAGACCTTGTTTACGTGAGATGAAAAATCAGTTTAAGTGTTTAATTATTTCAGCACTTTTAGATCTCAGATCCTCATTAAACATAAATAAAGAGCTATGAATGATAAAACAAAATATTCTCAAAGTATTTCAAATATTCTAATTAAAGTTAAGCTAATTATACATTTGTGTTAATTGGAAAAGACAACTAATGTCAAATTTTCTTAAGTAATCACAACATTATACATTATTGCAATTAACATGTGGTCCAGTTAATCCAGTGCTCATATTTACGCAACATTATTTTGTTATGAAACTCATAACTTCCACTAGATATTTGACTTGCAAACACTCCATCAGTGCTCAGACTAACAAATACACACATACACACTGACCAATGACATTCAGTGGGACATTATTACACCCTTGGCATTAGTCCGGATGACCTGTCCCCTTTTTCTTTTGTTCGTGGTTACATGTCATCCCCTTACGCAAGCTTGCTTTCAGCAGCGACTGGGAAGTCTATTGTGTTTTTATGACATTTCACAGTCAGTTTTTTTAAATTGAAAAATGGCATAAAACATTTGAATTTGTACTGCCCTGCTATGACAAACAGAAGATACTCCAGGAGACACATTTATAGCGTAACACTGTTGATAAATCACTACCCATTTATAAAAATAGAGTAATGGTTACACTTGAAAAGTTTGGGGTTGGTAAGATTTTTGTACTTTTTTTAAAATTATTTTCTTATGCTCACCCAGGCTGCATTTATTTGATCAAAATACTATAACCATTTTATTATAATTTAAAATAACTGTTTTCTGTTTTAATATGTGGCAAAGCTGAAGTTTTAGCAGCCATTAACTCAGTGTCTTCAGTGTCACATGATTTTTGTGGAAACTGCTTATTTTTACCCAGAATGTTTTGATAAATAGGAAGTTCACAAGAACAACCTTTATTTTAAATAGAAATCTTTTCTAACATTATAAAGGTGTCATTTTTGATCAAATCCATGCTTGCTGAAAAAAAACATTAATTTACATAAACAATTTTTTATCTTACTGACCCCAAACATTTGAAAGGTAGTGTATTTGGATACCCAAGACACTCTGTATACACATCATTGCATTGAATAACAAAATATCAAAACATGTGGAGTTTATTTTAAAGACAGCACAAGCACACTTTTTATTTTTTAAATGGTCTTAATAATAATAAAACTGTACATATACTCCAGTTTCAAAGACAAGGCTTACGCCTAGTCCCAGACTCAAATGCAGGTCTGGGCTGTTTTAACTGAAATACATTTGCACTGACTGAACATTGTCAGTGCAATTGTATTGTTGTTGCTCTCCAGTAGTGTTTTTATCTATGGCACGTTTGTAAAAGCTACTTAAATGTCCTAATTAAACCATGGCCTAATCCTGGCTTAACCTAAGCCATGTCTATGAAACCAGGCAAGACAAAAACTGTAATGACATTATATAATTCATTTCATAAACTATACCTGTGGTATCTCTTCTGCTGTGAACTTCAACACTTAAAATTATCTTTTGGTTAAAAGCCACAGAAAATATCTAGCATAATTTACATATTTTAAAGATGCTATTTGGTTTGATATTTTGTATTTAATGCAATTAATTTAAGACTACTTAAAGGGGTCATATGATGTTTTTTTAAAGATAATTATTTTGTGAATTTGGTGTAACAGAATGTTGGCATGCTTTAATGTTCAAAAAACTGATTATTTTTCTAATACTGTACATTATTGTAGGTCCTCTATTCCCCACCTTCCTCAAACGCTTCGTTTTCTACAAAGTCCCTCCTTCCGACGAGCACAGTCTACTCTGATTGGCCAGCTGACCCAGATCATTGTGATTGGCCGAACACCACAAGCCGCGTCGGAAATTGAACTCCCCTTTCCATAATCGCGAGATTCAGCTTTCAAAACTACAGTTAATAATGTCCTTAGTTTTACCATCAGTTCAAGCCAAAAAGGGGAACAGAGTCACGTGACAGACACAGTAATAAAGTTTGTATGTGTTTGCACACAAGCCGCGGTTGTGTGACCTTGTCTCCCTCTCTCTCACACACACACACACGAGCACACACACATACACACACGACGCTGCAGCTGTGACTCTCTCTCGCTCTCACACACACACACACACACACACACACACACACACACACACACAAATGCGCAAAACACTGCATTTGAACAGTCAATAGCAAATACTTAAACTAATAACAAAACATACAGTCGCTGATTCAGAAGTGTCAGATTGTCGTAGCAAAATCAGAATTACCTCCTCTCCTAGGGTCACGAAACGGTCGTCCATAAAATACGTTGCTGTTCTGTTGTAAGTAATCTTAATGGTTCCTAAATCATCATCTACTTTCGGAAGGCCAAATAAAGTGATTTTGCTTTCGCCTAGAAAACACAGCATCTCACTGACACGGCTACTTCAACACTACTGCGGTTTCTGAAACCACGCCTTCTATCTTTGCTTGAACATTTGGGCTGCATTATGCAAATATTTCCACATCGTGATGTAGACATGTGGGGGCGTGTTTGAATGAGCTATTTTAGGGGGCGTGGCAAATACTTAACTTTGATAAAGAATATCTCTTTGGTTTTGAGACTTTAGTCTTTGCAACTTCAGGGATCTTATCTATGCCACAATCAGCTTATAACACTTCAAAGAGAAAGGAAAACTTGAAACCGCATCATATGACCCCTTTAATAGTCCTAACATCTTTTGGCCCCACTGTATATTTAATGAAGACACGCTACAAAGAAATAATAATACAAGACTGAAAGACCTGCATGTTTAAATGACTTTGAAAAGTGGTGACAGGAATTGCAATCATCCTCTTCAAGCTAGTTTTAGCTGAATAACATAGCAGCAGTGACTTCAAAGCCTACTTTATCATTCTTAGTAAAACCTCCTTGAAGTGTCTGAGCGTGATAAAACCAAACAAGCTTTAGTCCCTCGCTTCTAAACTAATAGACACTGTGTTGCTGTTGTCACAAATCTCCTAGCTACCTGATACTGCTACCGCTCTCCTCCTCAAAACAACACATGCTGTCGTTCATCTCATGCCAGACTGCAGCAAACAGAAGAGCTGGCCTCAGTGCTGACACGTTTCAGGTCAAAGTGGACACATCCAGCCAAAATAAAAGTGACCATGGGAACACCGTCATAAACAGACCTTCAGAATAACAATAATGCCAGAAAAAAATGAAAAAGTAATTCAGTACAGTGTATATGCGACCCAAATCATATAATATTATTGAAGAATAATTCACACATCATTAAAAAAATTAATATTGATTGAAAGTAACTGTTAGAAAGCAGGATATCAATGATTGATTTTACAATGATAATAATCTTCAACTGGGAGATTCTTTGAGAATCACTTCATTTTTTATGGTTTTGGAATTCACCTTGAGACAAACAGTGACACAGCACACACACATAAAATCATTATAACTCATAATAATAATAATGATAATCTCATTGTGAGATGCCATACAAGTTTATGTGTCACCTGTCATGTCCAAATGTACATCATATAATAATTTATGCATGTAGGCATAACATTTTGCATAAAATAGTTTAAAATAATACCAGCCGTCCTTTCTGAAATATCATAGGGAGTTTTTCTTGCTTGTATAATGTTGTATTCCATGTTAAAAGTGTTTTAAAGATAGATAGTTATATATATATATATATATATATATATATATATATATAGTCTACCTGCAGTATTTCTGAAATTAACCATAGAAAAGTACTGCCTTGTGTTATGAAGAAAGCTGGATTTGCAGCTCTGTGTCGTCACAATATCATCTGGTGCTCAACAACAGACGGCCCTTCATCATATCTAAACCATTTTACAGTGTGGTTTTCTCTGAGGTTGTTTTTTCAGCTTTTGCTAGCACATATCCTAATAATTTAAATTTATGTAAAAAGGGGAGCTCTTAATACATATTCACGTGCATTTATATTCGATTACACATACAATACATGACCCCAGGGTTAAGTAGGGGGAATTTATTACCATGATTTCTTTTAACATACAGTAGATAACTTTGGTTTGTGAATGGAGCTACAGTGACCCCTACAGCCACAATGCAACAACACAGCTTCTAGTAAGATCAGTGGTATACAGTTCCTGGATTGATAAGTAAGAGTAAACATTCATATTTAGACAGTCTATCATAAGGATAAAGAGTGTTGACAGTTTGTTTTGGCCACGTCACCATGCAGACTGCACACAGCCACGCAGTCAAAGAGCGCTAACAAAAGAACCTAAAATAGGCCTGAAGTTTAATGAAATGGCTGTTGATGGTTTCCTTCCTCGCTTATCTGACGGCACATCCTGAAGCTTCTTGGAAATCTGACAGAAGTTTGGTCCCTCTATCTATTCTGGAACATGCACAATAGCCTTTGGCTGTTTCATTCGATGCTCTGGGCTCTGTCCTTGTATTGTGTACACACGTTTTACTGTGTGGAAATGCTAAACTAGACCAGTCAACTTCAAGATAGGATGTAGCGCAAACACACGTATTGATCCCTTCAAGGCTGAACAAGTCATTCTCAAATTGAGCTTCTAAATTAATATCTAGAAAGCAATGCAATACATTTTCAAATGGGCACGGATGACTAGATGTGCCAGCTCTCACCCTCATTATTTCCAAAGTCTATAAACAAACAAAAAGGCAGCTCATCAGGCAAAGCTTTGCCCTGTCTCACCCTCCAAAGTTCAGGCCAAATGAACTATGTGTTTCCCAGGTCTCTAAAAATAGAGCAAGCAGGCTCCCCGAGTCCAGAGGTTATCCAGGAACCATGCTGATAGACCTGCGCTGATAGGACTATCCTGGTCGGCCGCCAAATCTGAACTGCAATAAGTCCTAGTTTGAAAGGCAAGACTTGAACACTAATGTGGAATTGGAGCCTATGGACAATAAATAAAGCTGGTAGGAGAGAAACTGCAAATAAAGCCACAGTAAGTACAACAATGAAGGTTTTTGCACAGCTACTATACAGTTTCCATTAGTCTTTCCAAAATGTAAAGCGTCACCTCTGTCTCTCAGAGCAAACGCACAACATAAGGTCAAATGTAGTTCAATGTAAACATGGACAAAGCTGAGCTACAGTCGCATTAAGATTTGTCAGTCCTATTTTGACTGGTACAGTTCCATTTTACATTTACATTTTTAAAAGACAAATTATTGCTTTGGTATTGAAACAAATTGGAATCAAACTTTTAATGTACTGTGGTATTCCCATTTAACTTTTTGCTATTTAAAGAAACTCTTACATAAATCAGCATTATTTCAGGACCTTAAAGTGTCACGCTCCTAGGTAAGCACAATAAATTATTATGTTTATTAGGGACCGAGCACCGATGGTGCGAGGACCCTATTGAATCTGCTCCGTTTCTTCTTCTTCTTCTTCTTCTCCAAACTTAATTGCATTTTAGAGGGCCTAAACTGCTCGAAAAGTCAGAAAACTTTGCACACGCATCAGAACTGGTGAAAATGTACGTCTTATATGGGTTTCAGAAGTAGGTGTGGCAAAATGGCTCGACAGCGCCGCCTATAAATATTCAGCGGAGTGCGCCTCGAGCTACGTTTCACGTACATGTACGAAAATCGGTACACTCATGTAACTTAACAATACCTACAAAAAAGTCTCTAGGTACGAAATCTTAAACATGCAATGTCCAATCTTCACCAAACTTCACATATTTGGTAAGAGTCCTGGCCTGAAGACATCTCAATGCCAATATTCAGATGTAGTCATAGCGCCACCTGTTGACAACAGGATATGTCAGGCTTTACACTAACTCAAACATACCATGTTCAATCTGCACCAAACTTCATATGTTTGATAAAAGTGTTAGCCTGAAGACATCTACATGTTAATGTTCAGTTATGGACATAGCGCCACCAACTGGAAGCAGGTTTGGCACATTTAAATGACTTTAACATATCCCTCTATATTTGCATTTTTAAATGCATATTGCTTAACATTCCCTGTCTTTCTGAAGCCACCGGTTGGCGGTGAGCTGGGTGCGAGGTCCCTTCCATCGCTGCTTGCAGCTTTAATTATCATTGTGGCTGCCTTTTGAAAATAACTTTATATTTGTTTAAATACATTTTAATAGTATCAGACTATAACACGCAATAACATGTCTCTTCAATATAACATGACAATGGATGCCTGATATGTATATTTTATTTAAAAAATAATTTGTTCTATACGGGCCAAAAAAAAGGCCACAATAATGTGCCGTCTGTTGAGAACTGTGCTAAAGGTCAGGCCAACTCTCTGCCTCTGTTTACAGTGCTTTTTTTGGTAGTAAGTAAGTGTTCAAGGCCTGCTGTGGGTCATTTGGGGTCATCACTGGGTAGCTAAACCCAGTGCTAGGAAAAAGAAGAGAGCCATTGGCCGAAGATTCCAGAGGAACAGAGTCTAAGCACACACACTAATCAAACTACATACCAGATGATGACATCTCAAAACATGCAGTATTTGCTCTCAAACAAATGCTCTCAAGAAAAACAGAGCCGACACAAGAGCATACAATATAAGAGCAAAACTGTGTTCGTGTTAAGATCACCATTAAAACAAAATTTCAGCTCACATAGGCACAATCAATAGTCGGAAATGACTAAGTCTGCAGGTCCTGAAGGAAACAGCAGTGCTGGAAAGGCAGCAAAATAACGGTGTTACGTTTTTAGGCTTTGGTTCTGCATTAATACAATACCAATTAAATGAAAATAAAGTCTGCAGAGCAGTGGTTTGCACCGAATTAACTGTAGAGGTCTGTGGATAAGAAGGTAATACAGCTACTTAATTGTGTTTTTTTTTTATCCAAAGTGCCTTATAGTGCACTCATTAAAGGAAGTTTCAGTGTAGAAACGTAGTTAAATGTGTATTTCAAAGACACACTATAACAGTTAATGGGTCATGCTGTGACCTTTTATGTACCAGACACTTTTATGCACTCTACCATTTCAAATGCTTGGGATTGGTAATCTGTTTCTATAAATGAATTTGTTTAATCAAAAATGCAGTAAAAACAGTAATACTGTAAAATCTTGCTACAATTTAAAAAATAATTTAAAATGTAGTTTATTCTAGAGATGGTGAAGCTGCATTTACTGCTGAATTTTCTGCAGCCATTACTCCAGTTTAAGTGTCAAATAATCCCAAAAACTGCAAATGTGATAATGATTTTATAAAACAGTCCAATAAACAAGAAGTTAATATTAATTGACATAATTGATTAAATGATTTTAGCCACAAGTGTCTGTTTTTGCTGCATTTCATCAACTAACCGTAAGTTGACAAGAAGAGGCTTGGTCAATCAAAATTTGAAGAGTCGCTTAATTGAAAAAAAAAATCCACAGAAAGTGGCAAAGTCATGAAGTCCGTTATGGTCAGATTATTAACAGCTGGCGTGTGTGGTAAATACGGTACAACAGGACACGCAAACGTTTGTTTCATTCATTGACCTCTGATGTGGCTTATCATCTGAGACATTTAAGTAGTCGCATCATTACATGGCCCTCTCGCATTAACATTAACCTAGAAAAATGTGCTGTGGCAAGCTTTATGTGTGCGCTTGAGCGATGATAGACTAAAGGCAATTAAATGTTCATTATACTAATGATATGGTTTATTCATATAAACGTGCGTATATATATATATATATATATATATATATATATATATAGAGAGAGAGAGAGAGAGAGAGAGAGAGGAGAGAGAGAGTATAAATTAGTCGACTAATCGCTTAAAATAAAGGACTATTATTCGATCAGAAAAAAATATTTAGTTGAGGTCAGTTCTAGAAAATAATTTTAAACAAAGCCTGTTTTGCATCTCTGAGCAACATAATTGTGATTATTTACAGACTCAATCAGCTGCATGAACGAATCCGTTGAATGAATCAGTGACGCAATGACTCAATCATGCAGTGATTTGCTGTTAACTACTGGCAATTTTAGGTTTATATATATATATATATATTAGGGGTGGGCATAGATTAATTTTTTTAATCTAGATTAATTTTGGAATTAATCTAGATTAAAATGGCTCATTTGAATTCTGCCGAAGGCATTCAGAATATGTGTGCTACCCAAATAATGGCTTAAAGTAAGTCTTTGAGAACGGGTTTCTCAAGCCAGGTGGCGCATTAGACCAGGGGCTCATCTCCTGTTTCCAAAATGCATCACAAACTGCTTGAGAAAGCTGTTCTACTATGATAATTGGTGATGAAAATAAACTATGTTCAATAAGATGTACTTGTGTTTACTAACTGTTTATTCAGTTAAACATGAATTTTGAACTGTAGGCCTACATAAGAGGTCGTGATGAACTGTTTACAGTTTCCATTGGGAAGCTTCTTAAAAATAAATTTTCCCTGAAGCAAACCCGGCGGCTTCATAGCTGCATCCATGTTAGCACGTCACGTTTGATGTGGTAATTTCACAGTAACGTTAGGCATACACACAGGTTCGAAGCAGAGGGTGACACGGGAGTGAATTCTCAAGTTCACATGAGACCTAAAGCGCATCCTGTTTGCTTAAAAGCGCAACGTTTCGTTGTTATTCTGAGTGTACACAAATAAACGTAGAGTCTTTACAGATTCGAAAGATGTATTAGGCTACTTTTATCTGTATGACCAAAAATGACGGAGATTTTAAGAGCAAGTGAGCGCACCGGAGCCTGTCCTGCGCAAACGCGCTTCCACACAAACACTTCAATAGCGCACATTTCTCTAGGTTAACATCATATTGAGCGGCCATGTAAAGTTGCTACTACATACATCTTTCAGTGGAAAAGCCATATTTGAGGTTGATGAATGATAGGTGAGCGTTTGGATGTCCTGCCCGATTGTATTACCACATAGACCAGCCGTTAACAATCTGTCCATCACGGACTGCGAGCCTCTAGTTCGAAGACTCGTTCTCGCCCCCTACAGTGCAATTCGGCTAGGTATACATCCGTGCTAAAATATCAGGGTGAAAGTCATCATAGCTTGCGTAGTATAGACCCAGCTCCCAACCCAACTTTGAGAATAGATTAACGGCGATATTTTTTTTATCGCCGACAAGAGTCTCACGTTAACGCAGCACGTTAACGCCGATAACGGCCCACCACTAATATTATATATATATCGTTTTTTTATACATATATATTTTGGGAGTCAGTTGTCCACGGTGTTCCTAAACCTGCCAAAATGCAAACGCAATAATATGCTCAGAAATATATTGGCTAATTACAATTATTAAAATTCCAGAAAATATAAAGATATCATTTTTTGTCATTATCACACACCCTACTTTTCCGAGTGGTTTTAAGCATGCTACTATTAGGTTGCCAGGGTGTTCTTATTTTCCCCAAGTCTCCATGACATTGGGCCCTTGGATGTGATTTTTCACCTGTTTTATAATTGCACAGGTAAACGCTGAGAGTCTGATTGTGTAGAAAAATCTGACATTTTATATTTGAAGTATCATTCATAGCCATAACACAAATGGCAAAGGATGTGATAATATGCACCAAAGTTCAGTAGTAATTACCCAGCAGACATGGGTCTTGGCAGAAAGAGGCCTTTAAATGAAATGCTTCGCTGCACGCATCCAATTTGCCATGTTATTTTTGAGCCAGCGTATAGACCTCAATCCAGTTTGAGGCAGACTTTGTGAAAGGAGCGCTGTTGGTCTGAATAAGCATGTCATTCCTTGTCATTGGAATAAACGGACATGGACACAATTTAATTTGAGGGGGAGAACTCTAGCCTCTTGAACACCTCCTTTTGCAATCTGTTTGCACCGTGGGAGCATCAAACTGTTTAGATTCTCTAAGCAGAGCAAGTATGCATGTGTGTATTTATAATTCTGTGTGTATTTCAGTGTTTGTAAGAAGTAGCAATCACACACACCTAAAACACTACAGGAAGAGGGGAGTTTTGAGAGGTCCAGAAATTTGCTTCCTTTAGCTCGACTTTCTCACAGGCATTGTTGTGCTCTCCCAGACTTTTTGACGTCAGTCAGACCATGAGAGTCACTTTCCCGCTTATTGATTCACGCTGAATGGACATTCCCTGTCTCAAATGCAGCTCCCACGACCAGCTGAAAGTAAACTCTTGAAGATTTAAAAACATTACCAGAACTCGCTGTATTCATTAAGGGCTTATTATTATTATTCACACCCAGTCTCCATTCCCAGCCCCATGATGATTATAAACAACAGATACCGTCTAACAGATGGAAATGGCAATAAAAGCTTTCAGCTAATACACTACTGTTCAAAAGTTCGGGGTCAGTAAGATTTTTATTTTGTCCAAAAAAAATGACACAAACTGATTTAAAAAAATGACAGTAAAGACATTTCTATAAAAAGTTGCAAAAGATGTCTGTTTCAAATAAATATTCATCGAATAATCTGAAAAAAATGCATCATATTTTCTATAAAATTATGCAGTACAACTGTTTTAAACATTGAAGATATGCTTCTTGAGAATCAGATCAGCATAACTGATTCTGAATGATTTCTGAAGGATCGCGCAATATGAGGACTGAAATAATAATGGCCAAAATAAATGCAGCCTTTGTGAGACACTTTGTACCATCCCCAAACTTTTGAATGTTAGTCTACACAAGCATTTGCATTTCCTGAAGTCCCGTGTTTTAAACCTAATCTTAAAATAAATCTTTCAAAACTACAGCAAATATAACATGTCAAGACACATAACACAACATTAGGATACAAAAATATTTCCCCATTTCTTAATTTTTGTTTGAGAAGGTGGATGCTGTGGATAAAACTATACTTTAGCCAATAAATCAATAAAACACTAAATCATCATAGTCAATTAAATAGTACTACTCAAGAACACAATGTCATGAGTCATAATCATTTTGTCCACCAAATCAAATTGCTCAGAAAAGACTTCCCAGGAATTTTAGGCTGCTATCATGCAGACATTAATTATCTCTAGTGCAGTCTCATAACATACGCAACTCATGACACACTCAACATTTTCCATCTCCATCTCCAAACAAATGTGATCACAACAAATGTCAAAAGGAAAAATGTATGTTCCTTTTGTGGAAAAACACATCCAGAATATCACAGTACTAATTTATTTTGAGCTATGATGTATCATTATGTGCATACAACCAGAGAATAGTTTTAATGTACAAGAAAAGAAGGCCTTTACATGGAAGTCGGCAGCTAGTTCATTCAGAGAGTAGGTGGAAAACAATTTAGACTGGTTATATATATTTGAGACTTCATTGCATCACTAACAATCCCATTCAAATCCAAGTGGCACACAAATGAAACACAGAGTTGGTGAGAAAGAGCTTTTGAAAGAGACTGGATGCTGCACATGACATCGTGTATGTTAAGTGAACCTAATATTCTAACCTTCAGATAAATAAGATACTGGTGGGTCTCAATTCTCAGAGCTGAGCTGAAATGAGTGTAACTGGTTGTGGGATAACCTCCCCTCTATCACTTTATTCTGGAACATTTAGTTCAGCACAGAATCAAGCGGACGGGTATTTCATTTCACATGGAAAAATACAAGCATTAAATATTCTATGTTGCCCTTGTGTGACAGTATACTTCCACTGTTAGCGTCTCCATATGTGTTTGTGTACATCTCACACATGAGCTGCATGCATATGAATCTAAAGGCCACCTTCCCGAAAAGCCTTTTATTGCTGCGGCTCGCTATCTGATTACCCTCGCTAAATGTGTGCTAATGCTGCTCATAAGAACAGCACTATCTGCACTTACATTTTGGGCAAGGTGAGCTGGTCAGGTAAATTTCCACTAACTACAGTCTTGAGTTGTCGACCTGTCTCACCTCCATGCTGTCACGCAGGTAGTCAAGAAGATAGGCTATTGAAGAGAAAAACTATATTCCTGAATGTATTAAATGTTTTAAGAGGGGATAACAATACATTTTCTTATTCTGTTTTTTTTTTGCATCGTAGATAAAAACTTTTAAAGGTGAATTCTGAAGTCAAATGTCAATCAGTGATTATTAAAAGTATAGAAAGAAAGCATACTGAAATGTCTAATACAGCAAAAATGAATGAACTATAATTTCACATTTCATAAAACATATACAATTTGGAAATTGCATTAAGCAATTAATATCTTACTCAAATTGTTATGTGACAATAAATACAAAAATTATGAATCTCAATGAAAAAAAATGTATCTAAGAATTATATTAAATTTGAAACATGCAAAGAAATATTTTTACTAGTGCATTCAGACTTTCAAAAACTATTTATTTAAGTGTTATTTTGAAGAACATGGAAAGTGGGAACCAAACAACATTGGAGCATAGACTTCCAGTATATGGAGAATTGAAATGTTATTTATGTTCCACAGAAGACGGAAAGTCATACAGTTAAGAAAAGCGAGTGAGTGACAGACTTTACATTTTTGTGTGAGGCACATCTGTTTTTTCTGGAAGATGTATTTTTTTAAAGAATTTGATTCAAGTATTTCAAGACATACTGCAAAAAACGATCATATTAAATATGTTTTTGTTGCATTTATAAATACTCTTTTAAAGATGTTTATCAGATGTTTGTATATAAATAACGCTTTAAATAGCACACATTAATGTCCAAATGATGCGCTCTTTCACAAACATCTTAGTGTGGCTCATGTGCTTACTGGAAAGTCCGGAATCGAAATCCTTTTCCAAGTCTAGAGGATATTTATCTTATGACTATTCATCATCCTTTGACCAAACATGAGCCCAGCTGTTTACGGTACCGAACCTGTATGACGCATAACCTCTTGGGATGGCCAGATTGGAATTTTCCATTCAGGTAAAGAAAAGCGAAACAATTAATGGATGACAGAATGTGACCGTGTTTTTCTGAGCCCTGTTAAATAGAGCCATGTTTGTTCTCTTCTTTTTCTATAAGTGAGCAGGACCAGTGGAAAATTCCCACTCCGGTCCACAGGTATCAGACCACTGACTAAATGACCCCCCTCTTCTTTGTAGAGGGATGGGTGCACAGGGATAGTTCGGTTGTCAGGGTTTAACACACTAGCCCATTTGGATGTGTTCGCCCAAGCTGCAATGACACATTTCTTAGAAAATGTTATCTGTCCCCCCCACCAAATCTGAACGGGTACAACCGTGTGCATTAGAATCTAACGGCTTGCTGAAGTTCTTGGGTTTCTCGATATGCTTGGTCTGAAAGAGATAGGTGCAAAAAGACACCTTCGACACCTGTCCATTCACCCAAAACTAACCCGAACCGGAGTTATCTACTTTAAATCACTGTTTTCAACAGATGCGACTCTTGCAGTAGTTTCTGATACCGTCTTTGTGTATTCCGGTTACAGTACAATGTCACTGACACATAGGCAGAAGAAAGCACTGTATTGCGTCATACATTTCACGAACGTCTCGACATGTCATTCGAAGTATGCACATAACATCTACTTTCAGATTTTACTAAATGTAACACAACTCCTGGGACTCAGCAACATCCCACTACCTTATTTTGCTCTCCGGCAAGCCAAACATCCAGTAAACTAGGACACATTACGCAGCAAAAAGCGTCATGTTGACGTCACAGCTGTATCACGTTTCTATGGAGCAGCGTCCTAGATCTTGATACCGATTTCCAAGCACAAGAGTAGTTTAACCTCACCGTCACATTATCAGTTACTGTACAATACTGACGTAACACCACACAGGACAAGTTCATTTATACATTACAGAAACAATGGAAGTTACGGTGAAAAATTTGATAATCTTAAACCAACATGAATTAGTGCTGGTGTAGCTGATTAATTGGAATAGGCAGGATGTTTGACTTCGATATTTAACTGGTTGAGACATTACTGGTTAAGTTAGGTCTTACCTGAGTCCCTAAGCAGGCCACCATCATGTGTGAGGAGTTTGGCAGCGAACATTAGGAATCTAGAGCACAGCATATGAGACACAACTGCCAAGGCAAACCCTGTGGGTGAAAGACATATATCATTCTAATAACACAAGCAATGCATGATTTCTTGCTGAGATTTGTAACCCCAATCATGTAGACTGTAATGAGTTACCTGAGATACAAATGAAGCCAGCAGCATAGAAGCCTCATTGAATGAAGTCAAACTTGTTGTCTCTGCATATGCTGTGTAGACGGACAGATGCGTACAGGCACACTCCACAAAATTCTGACTGTCATCTACCACACACAGAACTGACCATCAGCTAGCCAGCTGGACAGGAGAAATCATGTCAAAATGATCATTACAAGCCACATATTATGTCAAAAAATAAATACAAAGTAGGAGTCTAGACCAGGTATTTTCTTGTTTTCTTGCTACAGGTATATTTGTAGAAATAGCCAAAATAATTTTTTTGAGTCAAAATTATATTTTTTTATTTTATGACAAAAATCATTAAGATATTAAATAAAGATCATGTTCCATCATGTTCCATACATAATTATTCCTAGTACTTAGGGAAATGCTGTTACTGAATATGAAGGTTGAGTGTGCTGTTGGTTCAGGTTGTGACATGAGAATTTGGTTCGTGGAGTTCGACAATCTTTCAGGACATTTTAAGATTAAATTCAGTGCAACAAATTTCACCCAATGGAGAAACACAGGAAGCTGTTAAATTGGATTTGACTTTCTGTTCTTCTAAATTAAACTTATGCAACACACTGATTTATCATTCCAAATGATCTCTCATTACTCTGAATTCCAGCTATTAAGCTGCCACTGAGATTAGTTTGCTGAAGAAATCATTTAGTTGCTCTAGGGTGTCATTTACATTACAAGACATCACAATTGCATAACAAATCTTTATTAATTTGAGAAAAAAGGTCTCAATGTTAAGATTAAATATATATATAATATATAATATATATATTATAATATCTGTTATCTAAAGCATAATTCTGAGAGGGATCTGTTTCTCATCAACCCAAACCTGGAGAGAATTCAGGGACAAACTGCATGGCTAATATTCTAGGCTTTGAAATGTCCTCTAGAATGGCTTCCAGGCCAAGAACACACCCTGTAGAACGTACTGAACTTTCTTGGTCAAACACACACGCACGCACGCACGCGTGGTAGTATGGTAGTATGTTTGTAAATACTAAAGGAGTTCCTAACGTCTATGATTTTGTCATGCAACACTTTTTTAATAAGTATCTGTATGTGTGTGTGCCTTGTAATTACCTCTCAGCAGCCTGATTCCACAGTAGGCACAGAGATTGGAGAGGTTTTCCACGTCGGTCAGCAGTGTGTATGCGATAAACAACCTCTTGACCATCAGCGAGAGGCTTAGAGCCTCTGCCATGAAGACTGACTGAGAAAACCTGCACAGATTATTCAGAATGGATACAACTATACAAAAAAACACAGAGCAGTAGTTCCCCAATTCCCAATTCCAAGTGCTAATAAAATGTATTATAATCACTATAAATGTCCTATTCAGAGGAAGATTCATGTCCTATTCATTCAAATCCATGATTTGTGAAGCCACTACATAACATGTCGAAGTCACAATTACACATGGCGAAAGATAAGGAGACAACTTAAAATGTCCAACTCAACAGTGTCATCTGCTGGACACTAGCATGACAAAAGCTACATTCACTTTTGTGAAACTGTTAACAACAAACACAACAATACAGTGTTGAGCACTGACGTATTGAGGGATACAGAAAAACACTCTTTCACCTTGTCATTTAATGCACTGGCTTTTGTGTTGGTGAGGAACCAGTGCTCAGTACTGTACTCGGTGAAGTGCACTTTACGGCAAGCAGACGGGGCCATGCTGCCTGCAGGAAGGGCTGGTACCTCCAGCAGGGTCTCAGGCAGGGTAAATGTGTCTGAGTCTTTGCCTGTAAATGTGTGACCGTTGATCTGAGTGGGGTACCAGTGCTGGGCAGCTATGGTGAAATACGGACAGGTATCCAGTATGGTTGTGCCTCTGGAGTAAGAACAAAATCAGTGAATAAGCTCAGGTAAAAACAAAACAGAATAAAACATGAAATAATGATCTCACCTCTTTCCTTCTGCACCACACTCGATGTCTGTGAGCAGGCTGAAGGCAAACGTTCTGCCACCTCAGCCAGCTGGCTCAGACCTCGAGTGTCCACTCTGCTGGGGTTCGCCATAGCGCACAAGAGGTCATAGGTCAGACCACGGCTGCTGTCTTTTAGTGGAGTCTGCTCAGCATCTTTCAGAATCTGTGAAGTGAGGGTAATTTGAAAACTCCATTACAATACTAGTACATCAATTTAAGAATGATATTTATAAAATGTGTGTGGTGCCTTCTTTTTACAAACATTGCAAGTATTAGCAGCAGTAGTAGTATGTTGGCCTTAACAAGAACCACTATTAAGCAACTCAGTAACATTTTACTTTCAGTTATTTAATGATAAATGGGAACTTAATGCAAACCAATGTTTAAATCTCAAAACCCTGATTTGCTTATATTGTAGTACTGATATTGTGAAGCTGTCTGGGTGTTACTCTGCTTCCAGCAATAAAATGGTACAGTCAAAAGTCAAAGCTTTGTTGCCAAGACTAGAGGTTTTTTTTACACAGTGGAGCCTTGTGGCTGAACATACAAGCGCTGTACTCCCAAGATAAAAGATTTCTATGAACTTAAGGAACAAAAGCCATTGTAAGGAAAGCTGTGTTAATGGATCTCTGGGGGCCAATATGTGGCCCGTCTTTGTTTTTTAAACAGAACGTAGACAAGCCGGATTTCCTGAATCACTGTACTCCAAAATGCTCAAGATCTGGCTAACTTTAAATTAATTCTCCGCTCTTGAAAACCTAATAAACATGTTTACCATTCACTGAATAAACATACACTAATGTTCAAAACTTTGGGGTCTATTTTTTTAGTTGTTTTTGAGAGAATTCTCTTATGTTCCCCAAGGCTGCATTTATTTGATTAAAAAACAAGTAAAATATATGTTTTATTATTTTGATAAGTTTTTCAGATGTAATTTATTCCTGTCATTGCAAAGCTGTATATTCTCCACTTTTGGTTTTGTCTTTGTCTTAATCAACATTACTCAGGTCTTCATAGTCACATGATCCTTCAGAAATCATTCTAATATGCTGACTTGCACCTTGAGAAAAATGTCACATTATTAGCAATGCTGAAATCTGCTACATTTTTCAGTATTCTTTGATGAATGGCAAGTTTAAAATAATGGCTTTTTTAAACCGAAAACATTATAAATGTTTTTACTTTAATCAACTTTTCTTCAGACTAAGCTAACTTTATGAGACACACTTTTCTCATTTGCTTACCTTGCTTAGTGCATCTAACACTGCAGTTAGCTCCTCTGGCGTGATGTCCTTACTAACTTTATTGATAAGCCCTTGAAGGACCCGATTGATGATGGTCTCATCCAGAGGCCGATGTAACTGGTCCAGCAGGGCCCATACTGCCTGAGCCTCCGAGTCTGAAACCAGGGTGATGTTAGCCAGCCCGAATTCTGGGTGAACCCGTGCACCACCAGTGGCATCAGAGAGCCACGCGGAAACGTTTGGGAGTTGGATTGGAAGAACCAATGTTTGGTGTGAGGGCCACGTCCAGCCCAGCACTTCTCTGTCCTAAATCAAAAGTCAGGGTGCCCTCTGCCAGGACAAAGTCCTGCCCTGCAACGGCAGGCCAGATCAGACTGGGTCCAATAGACTCCCGCTTTCAGAAGCTCCTGTAAGAGCAGATGACACAAAGCACAGTTAATAGTCTGATATTTAAACCGAAAATCAATTTCTGACAACTTTTACAGTAACTGAACACATATCCAGAGGTTTATAGAGGTGTACATTTAAAACTTTCAAATTCAGATAAAAAAACTTGCATAGAGATGATAAATGTTTTTCTTTGAAGTATGTAAAATACCAAAAATAAAAAGTATTTCCTTATGCCTAAAAGTAAAACAGTAGGCTACGAAAATTGAAAAATTAAGGAAAGGAAAGGGTGTGCCAGAGGGACAAAAAAAACATGAGGAAACATTCCAACAGACTGATGTACTTTGGGCGTTAAACCCCATTCGACATGTCAAATCCCACTTTTCTAGTTCCACAGTGCAACCATATATATTGCCTTTGAAGTATCTGCTGGGAACTCGGCCTAATTGTTCATATATCTTATGTGATCTACATTCATCATCTTAGCTCATGAATTTGACATAATCTCAGTCCTCTAATCACCATGAGGTCACATTATATAATGGGGTCAGAGAGGGGTATAGGCTGGGTACTGGTAGATGGACATGAAGCTGCACTTTGATTACAGCCAATGAGCAATTAATAAAATAACTGCATTTTCAGCAATTAACTAACCAAGAAAGCATATGTTCTTTGTGAGTATGTACTGTATATGTATTCCTTTATACCTCCTTGATTCTAAATCTGGTATATTATTGTGCTTATTGAATGTCTCTTGTTATCTTGGGAGATTCTTCCTTTTTTAAACTAATCTCACCTGCATGCGGTACTTCACAGAGATATTTGATGCTGTACTGGAATCCCTGTAGACCTGAAGACTGACGCTTGTGGCTTTGAGGGTGACCACGGGTAGTCTGGAGCCCTGGGCGAAATACACCAGCCCCCGTGGGTCATCACTCTCCAGCATGGTGACATTGGCAAAACGGGCAGTCTGGTTTATGCTGGCACCCTCACCCACTTTATAGACCTCCACCAGGAACCACACCTCATACTCTGGGTCCTGCAGTACACAGACCAAAATGCAATGAGTAAGAAGATAAGAGAAGCTGTAGAAGTGGATTCCTCTTAAGCACTACATAAAAACAAGCATGGTCAAAGCAGACAGAAAGTAGGCCTACTGAATGAGACTGATAAGAAACAAAAATGATAATGAGAAGAAATAGAAAACTAAAAAGAGCACAAAACAAAATCAACAACTGAAAGCACTGACAGAGATGAGCAAAAGATAAACAAAACAATTAATAAATCTATCAAAACCACAAAACAAAAACAAAGCAAAGAAATGCAAAACCTCATGAAACGTGTTTTGTTAGAGACACTTTGAAAATATGTTTTCAAAAGTAAAATATGATTTTAATACACCTTGTCTGGCCGGACCTCCAATTTGAGGGCACAGAGTACTTCTCCTTTCCTGCAGATAGATGTGCCTGAGGTCTGCTGCAGCTCTCTGGTCAGGTTCACCCCATGACTGACCACTGAGTGAACTACAGCGCTAAACGTGACCCGCCAAAACACCAGCACATCTTCGAATGCTCTGGAAACAAGTAAAAAAGTTTTTTTTTAGCATGCATTTATAAAAGAACATACTAAGTTGCAGTAATGAAAGCACAACATCATCTTAAGCATGTACTGTATCATACCTGTTTTCCTGTCTTTCCAGAAAGAGTGTCGCCGTCCTGTTCTCGGAGTCCTCATCCAAGATCTGACCGGACTGAGAGCTCAAACTGAAGCCAACTATACCATTCTGAAGATCACTCCCTGTCACAGAGAAACATTAGTAGCTGAGCAAAATATACTCTGTCAGTTATAAGATGGGAGTCAATAAGGTTGATTGTTTTTTTTTTGTTTTTTTTAAATAAATACATTTTTCAGCAAGAATGTAGACCATGATATGACCAAAATCTTATACCACGATATGAGTCATTTTATTTCACGGTAACAATATATATCACAATATAGATATTTTTGCTTTAAATAAGGTCCTTGTGATTTTTGTTATATTAATGAATTTTTGATAACATATAAATGTAATAATTCTTGTAATCAGTGTCAATATAAAAAAAATAAGAATGCTACATACATTATATAAAATAATTAAAAGTACAAAATTAATGTATATGTGTAAATTAAATATATACTGTATTTCTTCTTATTAAAGTTACACAAGTGATTTAGCCGTCACTGAGATCTGCCCAGATCCAATGTGCTGTTACACGTGTTTCTTTCTCAGCTGTTTGATTTCACTTAAAGACCTAAATTACTGTGTTTATGAAGAAACTTCCAAAGACGGGTATTTTGACACATACAAGTTTGTGTCAAGTTTGAACCGTCTTCACATGTGTGCGTCTCTCTGACAGCATAAACAGTTTCTCAGACAGCGCATGCATATAGTGAAATGAGCTCTCTTTCACTGCTGACAATCACTTTTTGTTCAATCACAATACTTAAAAACATGTGCAAACAAGGTTTTCGTGACCACATAGCACAGCAACGTCACGTGAGCATGTGACACGATAGAGATGATAGTGAGAGATGATAGATGATAGAGATGATCTCTACCGGCTGACAAATTTCTACAGGCTAGATGTGTCTACCGGTATATCGCTCACCCCTACATGGATGCATAAAATGGATCAAAAGCGACATTTACAATGCAACAAAAGATTTGTTTAAAAAAAAAAGTTATTTTGATCATTCTATTCATCAAAAACCTAAAAAAAAAAAATGCATCACAATTCCCACAAAAATGTTAGGCAGCACAATTGTTTTCAACTTCAACAAATTATTAAAATTGTACCTATTTATTTATTTTTTAGAAAATAATCAGTTTAATTTAATTGGATATATATTCACGACGGACGGACATAGATAGATAGATCCTGAATTTGATCCTTATTGTTGAGCACTGTAAGATTCTCACCCAGAATAATGATTTTGGCAAATGAAGTGAACCCCAGTTCATCTGGCACACTGACAATCTGTGCTCCACCTTCTGCTTCGCTGAGGAAGATAAGAACGCCTCCTGCCCTCCGGCTCCTGATCATTCAGTATGAGGACACTGACCTCCACCTCATTCTGTCCCTCCAAAAACATGACAGTTTGGGTCTCCAATGCAAAGTCTTCTCCTTCCAGGGCCCATGTGCCATTATGCTCCCGATGAAACTGGGCTGCATCCACCTCTGGGGTTCTGAGTCCAGCATAGGCTCTGATTTTGGCACTCACCACTCCTGTGAGCCCTGCTGACCTGCGTACTCTTAAGGCAAGCTTCTGTTGGGGCGCATCCTCCTGACTGTCTTCAGAAATCTGTATTATCGCTGGCCCTATACTTAAAAATCCACTAACCACATCGTTAGCACGGATGGTAATTGTAGCAATGCTATTTTGAGATACAATGCGAGGCTGAGCTTCGATTGAAAGCAAACTGGCACTGAGAACACGCACGCTGGTTAAGTTCATATAAAAATCCTCGTCTGGTTCAGTTAAGGAATCGTCAAGAATAGACAGGTGAATGGCAGCAGATGTTTGGTGGGAATCAAACAGAAGCTGCCCGTCTGCTACCGATGCAAAGTCCTTGTCAGGTTGGGCAGTGCCAGGCCACGTCTTATAGGAGATGCTGGAACGGTTGCTGCGAAAGCCATAGAGGCGCTGGACGTAGAGGGTGATGGTCTGCACGTTCTCCTCGATGACCAGCTGCCGAGAATCAGGACGAAACTGATATAATCCTAATGGCTCCACCTCAGCTACTGTGTAACCAGTCCTGCACATACAACATATATATCAAACCATATAGATATGTTAAGGGGATTTTGTTTTTTGATAAGGACAGCGTTACCTGAGACGGGCTCCACCAGGTGACGCTGACTCTACAGAGGCAAGGTAAACCGCATGTGCTGTGACAACTGACATGTTATTAACAGCACTGAGAGAGATCACCTCACTCCTCTGACCGTGGGCAAGCATTATCGTACCTTCAGATCATGAGAAAAAAGAAAAATCAGACTAATATTGAGTCAGTTTATCATTTCTGGATTTTTCTCATACATAGAGTCCTTTCTCTCTAACCTGATCTTGGCGAGAGGTCTCCTGGTTGGTAGCTTGGTGGAGTTTGGCCAGGAGGAAACCCAGAGCTCCATCGGACAGTTACGTTTCCATATAGGCCTCTCCGTGTCACTAGCGCCTCACACTGGCCACTCTCTGTATCTGAGACACGCAGGGCCAAAGAGGCAAATCCAACCTATAGTACAATGATAAATCATTTATAGGAACCTATACACGTTTCTTTCTTATGTTGAAAACAATAGAATCATTTTGAGTAGTATTTTGAAAAACCAAAACGTTGTTGGTAAATATGAACTAAAAGAATGTGACATAAGCATAACATAAGTATTATTTGTAAGTTTTGCAGTGAAATGGCATCCTGAACAATTTTTTGTGAGATTGCTTAATACTCATTACTAAACTTCAAACATTTTTAAATAAAATGTAAAATACATATAATATTACATAAATAAATAAATACAGAAATACTTTACAATGTGTCATTTGTTAACATTAGTTAATGTATTAACTAACATAAACAAACAATGAACAATGCATTTGTTACACTATTTATTCATCTTTGTTAATGTTAATGAAAATACAGTTGTTCATTGTTAATTCATTTAGTTCATAGTGCATTAACTTATGATAACAAACACAACTTGTGATTTTAATATTGCATTAGTAAATGCTGAAATGAACATTAACTAAGATAA